>CAWVNT010000209.1:138717-309317 GCA_963930775.1 Cliona cf. orientalis
ATGAGACAATTTTCGGATTTGTAGACTGCTTCAAGAGGGATGATACGGGCGGCTTCGAAATGGGATAGGGAGAACTTGGCAAGGCAGGATACATTAGATCTGTCTGATCTCGATCTCGATACAGATGAAACTACTGACGAAGAGAAAGTAGTGAAGATAGATTGTGTACTGACATTTATGTAATTCGACACAGAGGGCTATGAAATTAAGATTAAAGGAATTTTATGAATGTTTTTGAAGTTTGATACAGATAGTTGTGATTTTTTTTAGTCGAAAGGAAAAATAAAAATTGTGGGAGGGTGCAAGAGAGAGATAAAGGTAGAAGAGGATAACGTTTACAGTTGGTGGCTTCTGGGACTTGATATGATAGAACAAGGAATGTCACAGCAGTTATCAGGAATCAAGCTGACAAGGAAAGCTGTGAAAATTATGGCTGACAAGCATGATGAAATGCTAAAGTAAACAGATTAATAAATTTTGTTTGAAAAGGAGTTCTATGGATTTTTTAAAAAGTGTAAAAAATAAATTTTGTTTGAAAACTAGCCTATTATCGAGTTTTTATCGTGTATTTATTGAGTATTTGTCAAGTAAGGGATGTGGCATTAGTACAGAAACTATTGTTGGATAAATTTTTTTTAAGTGAAGCAACTTTATGAAACTTCACAAGAGAAAGTTGTCAAAGCATTTCTTAGACACGAATTTACGATGTGAAAGGCATTTAGAATGCGCATGCATCATCGTCCAGCTCTGACAGCTTCACGCATGCGCCATTACTGACTGACGGTCATTCTCACACAAGTAAAAAAAGAAATATTTGGGGTGAACACAATTTTAAAAATATGCATATATATATGCATAAAGCAGTCAATGTCGCACCAAAAGATAACAACCCATATGCATGGTGGTCATATGGGCTAGAGGTGATGGAAACTGGTACATCCATGGTACTTGATGGAATAAGTTTTGGTCGAGTATTTTCCGAGTATTTGATTATTATTCCTTTTCGTTGCATTCTGGTCGAGTATTTATCTGACTATTTTCCCAGTATGAAAAAATTAAGACATTATTATTTATTGAACTTTTATTAGACTTGCCAAATACAAAAAAATTTATCCCGTTATGAGAAGAGAATGTTTGCATAATGGTAGAAAAAATATAACACACAAATATCCAATGGAAATAATCTCGTTAGTGTACCTTACAGAGATATAAATTATTGTCATGGTTAGACTCACTTGTGCTTCTTTTGGAAGTATCACTTTAAGATTGATAGGTTCAAGAATCCGTTTTAAATAAATAATCATAAGAAATATCTGATAATATTTACAACAAGTCTGAATATTCTAAATAAGAATAAGGCAAAAGATATTTACAAACCAATTTCCTTTACAATTAATGTTATACAAACAAATTTCCTTTACAATTAATGTTATACAGAATTTCCATTTTCTGAAATTCTGAAAGAATAATGTCAAGAATATTTACAAACAGTTTTCCTCTAAAATTAATGTTATACAAAATGTGCACTTTCTTTTAATTCAAAGAACCAAAAATAAAGAAAAATGTGACCTTCACAATTCACAACATAACTATCGTTTAAAAAAAATGTACATCCCCTGGATCTTTGTTTGAGGTGTCATCTTCATCAGAATCTATTGCTTCAAAACGTTCTTGTAATTGGTCATAGAAACGCGGATTTCTTTTAGGTATGATGCACTTAGCTTCCTCCAGTGCGGTGCCAGGGTATTGACCTTGTTTGTGCATAAACATCTCAAGTATCAATCTAAATTCTTGGCAGACAGCTAGTTGAGCCGGATCAGCTTCTTGAAGTTGGGTGTTCTGGTTCTGGTTGTCATACTCGATTGCGTTTTGTTCATCATCGGAAAATTCGATTTCGACAATATTGTGCCTGGACTTGAAATCTTTGTACATTTGATGAACAATACCTTTGTTCTTCCATCCTTGAATGTATTGGTCATATAGCCCCTTACACTCGTGCTTTACGAAACCTGCGTTCACCCCCTAGTATACCCCCGGCATAGTTATTTGCATCCTACTCCTGTAATCATCATTAATTACTTCGTTGTCGGGTGTAATGGCTGGGTGGTTAGTAGGCCTTACGTTGTAATTTCTTTCATCTTTCATGAAAGCGAGGGACGCTAGTTCTAGTGCATTCAATACCTTATCAATGTATATGGGGTATCGGTATTGGAAGCTCTCTACACCAATGCGGACCCTATTCATGTTAAGTACGGGAATTTCGTCACCGCGGAGAACAGACTTTCGTTGGATTTCTGCAAGGGATATGAAACACTCGTCCCATGCACTAATGAAGGATATCCCCGATTCATACACACTGAGACAACGACCTAGACCTGTTAGACACTTGTCTTGTTCACATTGTAAGCAATTGCCACTCTGGGCTTCCCCTACTATAACAAGAACGTTGTTTTCATCAACCATCCCATAGTCTTGGGGGTGGTAATGGCTAGATGGAAGAATGGTGAGGGGAGTGGTTTCCCTAACCATTGTAGCAAGAGTCTCGGCAATCGGTTGACAGAAATACTCCTCCGGTGGAAATTTCCTTATCTCTACATGATGCAGTTCCCCCGAATTACCAACTTTAGGATCTGCTAGAGCCCCCATTGAAATGTAGGTGGATGTGGTAGCACCTCTTTTTCTGGTGTCTGAAAGATAAACAAAAGTAATAAGAAATAGAATTTGTATATAATTATTTTAAATTTTTGTTTCCTGCTTTACAGAAAAAAGGGCTGTGATAAGGAAACAGTTTCCAGTATTGACAAAATGACATATGATATTACTTAAACAGAATTATAGATTTAAGAAAAAGAGGTGAGTGATTATTTTAGAGTGGATAAAATATTTTATTAAATACCTGCATTGACTGGACGCCACGTATTGAGTTGCTGACCAGGCATTTCTGTCGAAGGGTACATGGCTTGGTTACTCAATGCAAGTAGATTCAGCATTGCTTGGCCCCAATCTTTGGCAATGGAGTTATAGTGGATCACCCGCTTCCATTGCATGCCTATACTGGCAACAGCTTTTGATATTGATCTTTCTCTCACCATACACCAATTCAAGCCTTCCTCATTGAAATCCAGGGCATCCAATGCAGGCTGAACCTTCTCCTCCTTGTAGTTATCCCTTATGTTATCGATTTTCTTTTGGAGGTCCCTTACCATGGTTAAAAACCTTGCTCCTGAAAAAATTTAAGAGTAATAATTAATTTAATACATTATGTAAGTCGGGATTGATTATAGACTATTTATCGAGTATGTATCGAGTATTTAATTAGAGTATTTATCTATCGAGTATTTAATTCATCAGAGTATTTATCGAGTTTTTATCGAATCTTTATAGAGACACTTACTCATTTTGTTTTCCGTCACATCTATTTGCACATTTCTACTGCAGCATTCCTTTTCCATTTTTTCTTGGGTGAGCAATTGCCTCCGTTCGGCCAACTTCCTCTTCGTTCCTTTTATCGCTTCAATTGCCATATATTCTTCTTTTCTAGCTGCCTGTACGTTTTCTTCCTCTTCTTGTTCATGCTTCATGATATTGTATATCATATTGTACACGAAATTGTGTACAACTTTACGGTATGTCTTATATATCCTGGTTGGGGTCTTCTTGACATCATATGTTGCAATGAAATCATTCAAGCTCATTGGAGTATACTGTACCGGCATAACCACTACTGGGTCTCGGAGAAGAAATGAAATGTGCGTAAAGTGGCCTGTGTTGAAGTACAAGACTATGGGGCAATTCCGCAGATCCTTTGAATGCTTCAGAGATTTCTTCTCATGATTAGGGAAATGCTGCGTGGAATACAGTCGTGGAGATAGAAAAATAGCTTCTCTATCCATGATGTTTTCAGATATGAAGTGTCCAACTCGACACATACCCTCCATGACCTTGGCTCTTTGAGCTGAATGGTGTTGACTGGAATGAAAAATTTATTTGTTATAGGGATTTTTGACGTTTATGTTTATTAGAATTGCTGGTAAATGTGAAGTACGAGATTTATTTCATGCTTTTTGGTATAGTATTTTACTAGAAAAGATAGAAATATGAGTGAAGTGAATACTTACAATGACATGACCGAAGGTTTAACATTTGCCCAAAAGACGTTTGTAGTAACACCTGGCAGCATATTGTCTTTAATAACAATATCCTCTTGTATTGCTAAATAATTACGACCTTTTGCCTGTTCTTTGCCGCCACCATAGATTTCACCATCGACACTACTCATCTCATCCTCATATTCTTGCTGAATTTGATGTGTGTTTTTCAGCTTGGTTTGAGGGGATACATTTTCTTCCTCATCACTGATTGATTCGATTCTGGCCCTTTTCTTGGACCGTTTTTGATAACTCATGCCTGGATCTGACATATTTGGAGTCTGAGGAAAGGTCCAAAATGGCATCCGTGAAATAAACACCGCGTGGTCGTTGCTGATTTATGCGCATGTGCAAAATGAAAAGACGCACATGCGCCTAGGAAGGGAGAATTTTTGTAACTACATTGGATATAAACTTAGGGAGCGTGCGTGTTGAGAGAATTTTCAAAAGAAGCATATATATATGCGTAAAGCGGCCAAAGGGTTAATAGTCCAACACCCATTCTGTACGTTACGCGAAGGAATAGCTAAATTTATTACATGTACCTAGAATCGCTAGTCAGTGTAAATTGAACTTCCGAGTTCCTTTCAACAGATATTGTGTTTCTTGGAACATTTCACTTCATAATGTGCTTTCTGTAGGAGAGAACACGGTACGTACGATTGCTATGGATGGTACCGAAGGTTTGGTGCGAGGACAGCAGTGTGTGGACACAGGAACCCCAATCAGCATCCCTGTCGGACCAGAAACACTCGGACGTATCATCAACGTGATCGGCGAACCTATCGACGAGAGGGGTCCAGTACCGGCCAAGGAGTAAGTATTTGGAATTACTGTGTGTTCCAGATGGAATGCTCACTAACGGTTGTCTGATCTGCCGAAAAGAAAAGATTTTTTTGAAAAACTTAAGGTCAAAATTTTGCAGCAAACCGGTCATTGAATTTAAAAAAAAACACACGCCATTGGATGTATACAAAGGAAAAAAACATCTTGCAATTGATCAAATGCAGTATATCGACCAAGGTAAAGCTAAGTCGAATATATTTGTGCACATGATAGAATATTTGAAAATTATCTCGGGCAGAAATTTAAGTACTGTTTTAATTTCATTTAGACATTTTGGGATCCATCAAGAGGCACCTGAATTCGTAGAGATGAGTGTGGAACAGGAGATCCTGGAAACCGGTATCAAAGTGGTAGACTTGCTCGCTCCGTACGCCAAAGGAGGAAAAATTGGTATGTCAAATTTTGTTTTGTAATGTTTCAGAATGCTAATTTATTGGTCGAATTAACAGCACAAGCTGGATATGATGACATTGTTTGGCACTGGGCTATGAAAAAAACCGTGATTCCAAGGCCAACACTGACCAGTTTCGTGAATTCCTAAGGTATGAAGAAGATTGTACGGTTTCAGTAATTCAACTTCCATAACATGTTTCCAGGATTGTTTGGTGGAGCAGGAGTAGGAAAAACCGTACTGATTATGGAACTGATCAACAACGTGGCGAAGGCTCACGGTGGTTACTCCGTGTTCGCCGGTGTGGGCGAGAGGACCCGTGAAGGAAACGACTTGTACCACGAGATGATCGAGTCCGGTGTAATTGACTTGAAGGGTAAAGGATCTAAGGTAATGTCATCCGAGGCGGCGTCACACAGACGGATCTTATGTCTACATCAGCCCATCCAATCGCCAGGCGATTTTTTCCACCCCTCCCACAAATTTAAGTCCCCATGTAATTAAACGGGTAAACTACTGATTACAAATAAGTATAAACCTTTTTAGGGTGGCCACGACACAGGAAAACGAGGAATTCGAACGTTCATTTTTTCCAGGCATGGAAACAATGGGAATTTGTCAAAAAATATTAAAAACTTTAGTTTTACACAGGGAATTTACCACTAGCATAGGGAAAATTATAAATTTTCAAATTGAAGGATATATCAAGGGTTGTGGTGGGATGTCTCTCTGATCTTTGGCTCTTGTGGTAAATTTTGTGTTGACAGGAGAAATCAAATGAGGTTATTGTGATTGTAGTTCAGGGGATTACTAATGCCTCTCTTAGAAAGTAGTGGAATGATGCTTTTTGAACACCGAAAAAAGAGGGAAAGTTTGAGAACACGGGGAAAACACAGGGAATTTTATCTTGATCGGAGTGTGGCAACCCAGTGTTTCTTGCACAACTCTGTGGCTCCCAAGTTGATGCACCCACCGAATCACTATGAAGCTGGGACTGCGACCTTTGTCCTTTCGCCATCTGACAATGTTGCTCCGTTTTCTTTAGCCCCTACAACTCCATGGTAATGTGCATTAATGGTTGTTGACGTGGTTGTTGCAGGTGTCTCTCGTGTACGGACAGATGAACGAGCCACCAGGCGCCCGTGCCCGTGTCGCCCTAACTGGACTCACCGTGGCCGAATACTTCCGTGACGTGGAGGGACAAGACGTGCTGCTCTTCATTGACAACATCTTCAGATTCACCCAGGCCGGTTCAGAGGTAAAACCTTGTAATGTAGCGAATAAAATTTAACTTCCAATAGTGTTGAGCTGAAAATGATGACACTGTTTGGCACTGGGCTATGATAAGTCAGTGATTCCAACGCCAACACTGATCAGCGTTTATCTGTAATTAACATGATGTAACAATGGTATGCACCATTTTTCCATTTGAATTGTCCACTTACAAAAAGCAACCTTGAAATGACGAACAAGAAAGACTGGATGGTTTCTGTATCGTGGTTAGATTCTAACACAAATGTATAAAATTGGTGTAAATTTAAACATGGGCTGTTGTATCTGACATCTAGGTATCCGCCTTGTTGGGACGTATCCCGTCAGCTGTAGGTTACCAGCCAACACTAGCCACTGATATGGGTACCATGCAGGAGCGTATCACCACCACTAAGAAGGGATCCATCACCTCGGTACAGGCCATCTACGTGCCGGCTGACGATTTGACCGATCCTGCTCCCGCCACCACATTCGCTCACTTGGACGCCACCACTGTGTTGTCCCGTGGTATTGCCGAGTTGGGTCAGTAGTCGGCGTTTATTATGTGGATTCTACCTACTACAAATAAAAAAGCCAGAAATTATAATGAAACAGGAACAGCTCGTTTGTTGTAATGGTTCATTCACATTGACCGAGTTAAGAGTCCGACTGCGACACCATCCCTTGCATTTCCATTGTCAGTGCAGAATATGGGTCATTGTAGATACTACCACACAATTCTTTATTATACATTTATTTCCCGGTGTCTAACTCCGTCTCAGTTGGTGTGAACACCATAAGCGGATGCCAGTTGTAATCGAACTTTGCATTGAAATATTGTTGCCAGTAATTTTTACTGTGAAATGTGGCCATTCTAACTAGACGTTTATTCAAAGTGCAAAATGTGTTTAAAGATCCTTTGCAAAATGTGTGCTTGCATTATTGATGTAAAATGTTTTGCATTTTCTTGTAGGTATCTATCCTGCCGTGGATCCACTGGATTCTACATCTCGTATTCTGGATCCCAACATTGTCGGAGCCGAACATTACAACGTTGCTCGTGGTGTGCAGAAAATATTGCAGGTTAGTTCAACTGAATTTGAGTAGAAATGATCAAGTGTGATTCATTAAGCTGAAGATGATGACGTTGTTTGGCACTGGGCGATGAACAATCAATGATTCCAAAGGCCAACACTGATTAGCTATAGCATTGAATCCTAGATATATATTTTATCATTGAATCAACAAGCCATTTTTTAAATTCCATCAGTACTCCTTCCAAGTTACACTTAATTTGATATAAATACTTGTTTTCATCCGAATGGCGTATATCTTATATTTACAGGATTACAAGTCCCTGCAGGATATCATTGCCATCTTGGGTATGGACGACTTGTCTGAAGACGACAAGCTGACCGTATCACGTGCGCGTAAGATCCAGCGTTTCCTGTCGCAGCCTTTCCAGGTACAGCGGACAATATATTACCGCATTTGTGTTTTGTAATGCGATTTACCAATGATTTGCAGTGATACGCACTTGAATTGTTCCGTAGTTAAATTTTAAAAAATTGAGTGAAATCATTATGACAACACCACAATTTCTTGTTGGTATATTTTGTTGAGGCTAATTTAATCCGATAGCTGTTTCAATTGCTTTTCATCAGGAAACAAAAATGTTCTTTTCAGGTGGCTGAGGTTTTCACTGGTTCTGCTGGCAAATTGGTTCCCCTCGCAGATTCAATCAAGGGATTCAAGATGATCTTGGATGGTGAGCACTTAAAACTATTATTGAATTTTGTATTCTGGCGGGTGTCCACTCGACCATTTACAGTGTTTTTATCAACATCAAAGTTGAACAGAGTTGCCACGGCACAGGGAAAATAGGGAATTCCAAAGTCCATTTTTCCAGACAGGGAAAACACAGGAAATTTGCTTTTAAAAAATATTAAAAATATGTTTTTACACAGGGAATTTACCACCAACACAGGGAAAATTTTGAGAGTTCAAAAAAAAAAAAAGAACTTGTAGTAAAAGTGAATGAAATTACCCTCTGGTTGTGTTGTCCCAGGATCTTGGTCTGTGAACTTTTGACTCTTGTTTTGTAAATTGTTAAGGGGGACTGTTGAAGTAAATCTATTCAGGCCTTGAACCATAAAGGTTCACTTGGAAAGGAAAGGATGGCTATGGGGATGGTGGAGGCTATTTACAAATTTAAATATTTTATTTTTTGTTGACAAAAAAACACAGGGAAAATGGCAAGAGCACAGGGAAAACACAGGGAGTTTGGTATTAATTGGAGCGTGGCAACGCTGTTGAAGGGATCCACACCTGTTTTCTGCATTTGCGTTTACATTACCTTTGACACAATGTTATGATTCATCATTATTTCATAAGTCAACTTAAATGCAGTGAGCTTATTTGTGAATTGTGTTTCAGGTGAACTTGACAACCTTCCGGAAGTAGCCTTTTACATGGTCGGGCCCATCGAGGAGGTCGTCGAAAAGGCTCAGCGCCTCGCTGATGAGCGATAAACAACTACATGGTGCCATCTAGTGATAGTTACCCGTAGCAACCAACATGGATGACGTCACCAGTGGTTACTGTTGTTTGTGTTGATGAGACGGGTTATTCCATGAACATATAGTGCCCTTTTCATGGGGACCATCAATCTTGCTTAATGCATCAAGCTTTCAAGAAAACACCAAAGTGATTTTTCTGGTATTTTCGCCAGAGACACTCTTGGGGACATTTTCTATTTATCACGTTGATGATGTTGGTTTTTCTTTTTTTCCAAGCTTTTCTCAAAAGGAATGATTAAGTGTAAGATGGATTGCATGTTGTACGCGAAATATAAACACAGGCATCTGATGCAGTATTCAAATCCAAGTGTACATATGTTTGACAAGATTTACACCATCGTATTACAGTTGTAAATACATGTAACTGATCGCGCTGTTTTCATCTTCTGTCTGTACTGGCTGCAACACAAATAGGTGTAGATGTCTATCCCTCGCAAGTTAAAAATAACCTAAATTTACTTAGATATGTGTAATTCATAGAAAATAGTCCTCAAATTTAGATACAAGAACAAAGAAAATACCCTTGAATCAACATTTACGTAATGTCAGATGGGATGCGCATGTTGTAAGAGGTGAAGTTAAAACAGTGGGCAATGAAACATCTGTGTACAATGAATGAATGCTCCCAGATCCACTAAGTACGGCTCGTAACACCCCGGCAGGATGTGATGAATTCAATCTGTTTTCGTCTTCACAGAAACAACAGCCCCTTTCATTACGTAAAACAAGAGGAAAATTGGAAATTTTTGAGCTGAAAAGTTGCAATTTAACTTACGAGATAATTTTCGCAGACACCTCAAATACCAATGTAATGTGGATGATTATCATGTTCTTTGAGTAACGGTGAAAGTTTGAAGCAATAGTTAGTTGTATTTATTACGTTTTCTTCTATTAATATGAATATTTGCTTGTAAGGACAATAGTACTTTTTACTCTGGTGAATGAACAATGTAACACTTACGAATGTTGGTCAGTTAGATGCTGCGATGATTAAATAATTTTTGAGAGAAACTGGAATTTTATCGTTTGTTATTTTTAACCGCTTGGTTATAATGGTTCCCGTTATGAGAGCTAGTGCGAACCATAATGTCGGCCAGAGCAACTGTGGATGGCATAAAAATAGGAATAAGGTCAACACCACCCAGATTGTGTTATGTGAAATGTAGAGCACAGCCTACATGCTTCACAGGTGCATTCCCTTGGTAATGTGCGGGAACCATTTTGAGCTCCGTGCAGGGGCGCCTCGTTTGTTCTCGTTTAAAAAGTGGCTTCAGAACTGGTGTCGGGAAATCTGCAGAAGAGAAGAGAGTGCTGAATTTGTAACAATACTGTCTGGAGGACTTTCTGGCAAAAGAAAGTTCTCCGAAGACAATGATACTTCCCGCTGCGAGTGATTTCCAAGAAAATAAAATCGACAAAAGCGGAATGCCGGGAAAACTTCAAGCCAAACAATAACATATTCAGGAAGGAAACTTTCCATCTCTTTACATGACAACAAATACCGTCATTATATTTAAAAATTTATTGACCTGAAAGGCAATGCTCTGTCACAATATCAACTGATAAGCACAGATTATATGTAAGTTGATTGGGAAAAAGGAAAAAATATAACCATTGTTATATGCAACCTCGTTCTCTGCTAAATGTTCATCCCAAATGCGTGCACAACCACTTTTTGTCATCTTGTACCCATTATATCATTTCTAGCTTCATCAGTACTTTTCATCAACTAATAACTCGTTTTCAAAACCGTCTAGAGTGAACAATTTGCTTGAAAAGCTTATGAAAAGCCATTGTACAGCAGTGCTCAAACAAGTTTTGCTACAAGTAACTGTACTTTCTCAGATTGTTTTGTGTTGTGTATGAAAAAATACCACTATACTTATGTACAACTGAAATCTTTGGCTAATGTTATAAAAAATGAATATTTCTTTTGTATTATTATTCTATGAGAATATAATAATACTCTACAACAACAAACTAATATAAGGCAATGTAACACAAAATAATATTAATCAATATAAAAGGCACTAATTGTACATGATAAACACAAAAAAGCCTACTAACGAAAAAAAATGCAACTGAAACAAACCGTACATAAATTCTACTACATGACAAAAAAAAACGTGACCAGTTGTATGTACAAGTTAAACTAACCTAACAAAAATAACCTGACAGCAAGAGGAGCCTTTTTTAAGGCAGCCACTGAATTCCACCTACGAAATGTATATCACATTTTCACTATTTACTTTCTACCTGCTCCCTGCACTCACTGTATTGCTATTTTCAATACAGTGGCTGGCCTAACAAGGTTCCATGTACTTTGAAACGTTTCTGTTCTGTCAATGAGAACAAAATGGGTATGACTAATTGGACGAAATGAGTAAATGCTCCTACATTTAAATTAAAATTGAGTTACGATTAAATCTGAACTAGTTCAACAGCAGTCAAACTTTCAGACTCGTGTCAGAAGTTTGTATTAAGAAGGGAATGCTTACACAGGGAACTTGTTCAAATCTGTCTTTCAGCACACTTAGTTTAGACATGTACAAAAACCTAATAGGCTACACTTAACATGTAAACATTATGTACACTTTCTTTCAATATTACACAAACTGATTTCAAGTCAATTTTCTTTCATCATTGAATACTATTACTTGCGGGAAAAAAACGGTTCAAATTCAAGAGATCAACGTACATGTACTTTCCAGTTTATCAAAAAGGTAATTTGGATCTAGCTTCTGGTTCATAAAGATGAGATTTTCCTTCCTGTTTTCGCTATGCTAAGCGAGGAACATTTGATAAATTAATCTTGTGCTTCTTACAATTTTGTGGGGGCGTTAAAGTAAATACCAAGTTTTCACCACAAGTGGAACGTCGTCAAAATATGTTCAAAATACATTTAATCAAATATTTTATTGAGGTGAGCAATAATAATTTTATGTCTTTTCACTTCTGTTACTGACAGTATTTTTTGTGATTTTTCTCAACAATATCACACTCACGTATATTAACTTGCTTAACAGGTGCTCACAATTAATCTAAATTAGCGGTACTTGTGGTTAAGAACATTTAAACTGAAAATACACAAGGGAATTTACAGGAAGCATGTTTAAGCATAAAAATTAAAACAAAGCACCCCGTGTGACTTCTTCGCTTTTGTAAGTTTTGCAATGAACCATGATAACCGGGATATAAGTGCTACTTAACAGATGAAACAACTTCTTAGAAATAACCGTTCATCGCGCATCCATCTGTCAACTAAAGATGTGCCAACAGAAATTCTACTGCCGTCTTTATCTTTTTAATTTTTCTTACCCCGAGATACAATCATCTACATCGTGAAAGAATAGCGGGAAATTGGACTGCAGAGCAATGCATGGGAATAAGATCAACAGTCCAATCATTTTTGAAAGATTGAGTATTTTCATAGTGGAATCACTTTGTATAGCTTGGACCATAGTGTAGACAAAAGTTTTAATTTTGACATTTTGTACAAACGGATGAGAGGGAGTGTTATACAGAATCACGGATTGTTTACTTTTCGGAGAACCTCTCCTCTTTCCAAACAAACTATTTTCTGTACCTGCAACTAGATCTTCCAACTTACTTTCGATTTCTACTGATCTGATTTCCCACACGAAAAGAACGCCCTTTGAATTTATTCAATTAGCCATACTTATTTCCAATCATGCTGCTCGCCACTTGCAGATTAATTAACGTTTGCATTCATAAATGCCCTCTGTACTATTGCATTGACTTACACACAAAATGCCTAACTAGAATATTTAGTGACTATGGTACAAAAATGTAAAAACAGTTCAACAATTCAACTACAATCAACCTATGTGAATGTGGAAAGAAAACGATATTAGCTTGAGAGTCAGCATTATGGAAAAATATTCAATTATTTAGCCTTATTTAAACCAAAAGTCATTTTAGTGAGTACGGAAATACCATTTAAAACATTGCAGTTAAAACATTATCTTAATGGAGCTTCATATTAAACATCTTTAAGGTTCAATAGGGGTCTACATTGCAAAATCATGCCAGCAGGTAATAATAGATCCTCAAAAAGAATGGCACGTTATGTTTTATTACTGCAAGTAAATCCCCATTTACAACAAAAAACGGTAAACATCACATTTGGACACATTTTGTTAAAATTATTCTATACAGCACCATATAGATTTACCTTAATGTTATTCTCAAAAAAAAATTTTTTCACTGGTTGTATCTATCACAAAGATCAAGAATGGGGTGTGCCTAATTTCATCTTACGAAGTTGTCAATATTAAATCTGCAATTGCTGCATATCGTTCGTAAGACGCATACAACCTTGTTTCATCATTTACAAATAACATTATAGCAGTTGAGACAAGAGTACTAGGTAGTTCAGACTGTAACATATTAATCATGCGAGATGTACTTTTGCAGTTTGTTCCAATATTTCTGTGCAAGAAATGTTGTGAACGCAGTTCTTAAAAAGCTGTTGGCATTTTTTGTCCAAGCTCAAGCTTTGTAACTGGAAGCGTAAACAACGGAATGACCATCTAATACGATAATACATGTGCAAACTCCACAGCTACATCAGTGTCAGAAAATTTGAGCCCCGAACAAAGGTAACGTAGTTCCAATACTTTCAAAGTGTAATTTGATATTTTGTCCAGTAAAGTACACTCTTAACAATCAGTATAATTTTTAGTTTCTTAGTTCATTGTACACTTTCCAGTAGAGATTAACTAACAATTATTTTTAACTTTGTACCATTTTACCCTGACTGACATTCAATGATGGGTAAGAAGCATCCTTCTCCTAAAGATGTCGAATTTTTCTTTCAGCTGCCATAATTGACGCATCTGCATTTTAATCGTTTCTGGTCATCGCATATTAGGGGAGCGGCGAAATTACTGAAATTCTAAATGCAGCCGATTGTCAGAGATCCATACTTATAATGTACAGTAAAACTTGTCATATGGGGACAACCACTGTACTCCGGCAAGTGTCTTCTACACATCATTTCAGCCGCAGATGAGTAAATGTCTGCGTGTGAGAGTCCTAATTGCACACATAGGATTTCTGTTGGCATCCGTGTCCGCGTATGACCAGTTTTACTGTACAGCTGCTATTCACAGTTAAACGCGACAACCATTTTGGAATCACTGCGGGATCGGGATCGTTATGCAAGGTATATTTTCCGCACCAAAGAATCTCACTATTGTGGTCAACATTTCAAGAAATATTAACTTGTGGTATTTTCACAGCCAAGTGGAAAAGTAATAGGTACTTGCGATTTTGAAAATTCAACTTCCAAATTTTTGCGAACTAAACTTCACAAACGTTAACTTGGAAAATACTTCTTCTTGGGTATTCTTTAAAACAAGGCGACCGTTGAGGTGAGATTCTATTGTACTATTACATTACCGAGACAGATTATTGAGTCCAGATGCATGAATTATCATTTGCACAACCAGTTCATTTCTTCGTTTAACCAAATGGTTAATTTACAACTGTACACGTTGAATACGTGAACGTCGCAACGTCTTTCGTCAGTGATATGTAAGGTGCAAAGGGAATGTAGTTTCTTTCTTTTTTTTTTAAACAAACTATTCCCTGCTTTACTTATTACATAGTGATATGCAACAATAATAAAGACGTCAAAGCAATGTGCGCTAACTCAAAAACTCAAGTAATATCATTTGAATTCTACAAAAAGTTTTGTGACCAACATCTACGATATCAATTGTACAAAAGCAAGTCATTAAATTTTTTCGTTTGTAATACTGTCTAAGATAATGCATATTACAACTTGGGTTAAGCACTTATCATTTAATGTTACATGTAACAGATCAAAGGCAACAGCTTACTACACTGATGAATAATCTAAAATGGGTTCATTTGGATAGAGATACAGTGTATGGTCGCGTATCCATCTGTTTAGCCTAACACCTTACAGTAAATAAATGAGATGATATTTAGTCCTTAACAATATATTGTAGTAACAGAGACCGTCTAAATATATGTAAATTCTTCTTTATAAAATATAATACAAATATACAAGAACAATGTCACGTTTCTTTCACTGTGCTACTGTAATTCAAGTTCTGAACTACGCAGCACATTATTGTTATTATTATTGTTACTGGGACTACCGTTGCCATGGCCACTGAACGTAGCTGTGTAGTTGTTGTTACTTGGGGAATACGTTGGCGACCGGTTACCCTGGTGATCGGCGTAGCTGGGTGTTTTACCACTGGGTAGATCTCCGTAGCTCGAGGATCGGTTTAGCGGAAGTTCGGATGAGGCGACGTGGTGGTATGTTTTGGAGAGTGGACAGAATGCTGAGACGGTTGACGGGATTAGAGGTGTGCTTTCCTTCAGTAGTGGACAATACAACAGAGGTTCCTTCATCACGGGGACTCGTCTGAATAACAAAATAAAATGAACGATTTGGAATTTCTTTTGAAAACCCCGTCACATTTTCACAACTATCAGAACCTGGGTCTAGCTTACAAAGAGTACTCTGAGACACACAGACGACTGTTCCAAGCAAACGAGTGTTTTCAAACTACTTTCAATGAGTTTGATGAAATCTACCAAAAGTACCAAACTTATATGAAAAGCGAGATCAAAGAGATACTTACGTTATTTTAATTTAAACAAACAGAAAAGCAACTAAACATCCTGAAGTTTACGCTACATTTATATTTTTCAGTGTGTACACTGCTGCAGAAAGGCCTGTGTTATCATCTAATTGCTTAGGTGACCCAGGTTATCAGTATATCAATACTAAAACCAACAAACCTGGGCTCGTCGATGATCTTCACTTTCTCGCAACCATCTGGAGGTTCCCTTGCGAACGAGAATGTTTTGTTTGGTCTTGGACTTGGAGCGCACTTTTCCAACAAAGTGTTCATAGCTGAAAGGTGGTCCGGGGAGATGGTATCCATTTCCTCTCCATCAACTGCAAAAAGAAAGGCAAAGAAATAAATAAATTGTAACATAGGTCATTCTGAATAACCGCACCAGGAGATGTCCTATCCTCCACTGTTAGCGTTTTGAAGAACAGACTACTTTCATTTTCCATTATGCTGGCTCTCTCACAGATGTTAAATTTGGAAACAGAGTAAGACTGCTTGAAAATTAATTTGCGGTCATTCCAGCCAAAATTTGGTCACTAGTTTAAGATTCAATAGAGAATGGGACATATGTATTTAAAAAGTTCAGCCATCTAAATTAAATGACAGCTTTCACTGTTCACAAAAGAAAACTTCTTACTATCTGTTCTGTCTTGTGAAAGGTCGTCTATCTTGTTTTCCCTGGAATCACATCGACTGGGCGGTCGGGGAGAACTGTCCATCTGGGCACCACCAGGCATGATCGGAATCGTCGGACTGGTGGACGGAGGTCTGCTGCTGCCACTCCCACTGTCCGAACTATCAATTGAATAAATTTATTCCTTAAACACAACCACGTAGTGGAAACATCTAGGTACATCATCAAACAGTCTTAATTACAAAGATCATAAGAACAGTGACAAATTAGGCACCGTGGCGATTCGAAAACATTGTTAAGGTAATTTTTCACGGCTCCAACTTTAGAAATTTGTGAATTCTTTCAGCAACATCCACCAGCCAGTAAATGAGTAATCATGTCCCAAGTTCCCCACTGAAATCAATGGTAATCTTTTCTCCCAAACTTCCAAACGTAGTGAAATTCTTCAATCATTGTCGTTGCTAGTTTCAAAATGTCGATATATCAGAAAAACTTAAGTCTCCTTCAGCTTCGGATAAAAATTATCCCTGGTCCTGATTCACACTCATACGAAATGAAACTCGGTTCGTTAACAATATTTTAAATATTTTTAAAAAGTTTAAAATAGTCTAAATTACCTCAATCCAATCTCCTCGTTGAGACTAAGACTGTCTATGATTTGGGACGGCGTCTGTGTATCTACAGTTCGTGTGATCGCTGCCGTATTGCTGTTGCCAAGGTTACCATTATGGTTACCATAGCTACTGCTGCCTATTTGTGTTAACTCCAGAACGGGCGCACGATGTCCATCTGGTGTTGGTTCCTGAACCTGAAGAGAAAATCTCAGGATATACAAATGAAACACTCCTCAAAAAAAAATTACATGTACACCAAGACTGGCCCTTTTCGCGTTTTTCAAGAAGAAAACTTTTCAAAGGTCCAATGGAGAAATAGTTCTCTTGAACTTTTAACACGACGTGCACTTATTGCATCTAACGTCGGTCACAAAGGTGAAAAAGTAATTTGTCTTGCTTTCGAAGCACAATACTTTGTAATAGTCTCAACATTTTTGGCATCTAGGTTGATACTTTTTTGTACTGAGAATGTCTCTGCGCATCCTGGAGGGATTATTAAACGAACTTTTCACAGAACAAAGAAAAGAATCATACTCTATGAAATTCCTTGTTGTTTCCTAAAGCTGTCTCAATTTCCTGTAAAAGAAAAGAGAATAGGTTATAAAGGTGGGCGTCTGAGTGCATCCGCGTCGTTGTTGACGTCATGAGATTGGCTGAATCTGAGTTCAACTACAACACTTGCGATAGACGCTGAGTTCATAAGAAAATTTAAAACAGATCCATTGAAGTACCAATGTGCCGTGCTTCACAGTTGTCTCCCGAAGAGGTTAAGGGAGACATCAGACAAAAAGTAATGAAACCTCGAAGACAGAATTCTCCTCAATTTCAAAAATTACGCACTTATCTTATATATTTACTTTGTAAATGTTGTGAAAAATGGCCGTTTGTAGCCGGTGGTCTTGGACACAATACTACGCAAATACTAAATTACTAATAAATTATTTTAAACTTTTGGTAGCAAAAGAACGATGTTTGCAATGTAGATGTTTTTGTCTCTCCCCAGCCGCCACCCCCACAATATAAAGTTCTCATGGACAACACGAGGGAAGGGTCACTGCCGAGGAGACTGCACGTGTATTACTTGCCGCTTGTCTTTAATTACCGAAGACGTCCGTGTGTACGAGGAGAGGTAATTCTTTCAGACGTGTCTGTCCTTCTGGTCACGTGGGGGGGGGGGGGTAGGTTACATCCTGTCCTGGCCCTGTAGGTGTAAGTGGGGAGAGGGATGGATCACCTGGTAAGTGGTACCCACCAGACCAGACCAGGCTTAGCCAGGGGGTGGGTTACCTGGTCAGAGTACCCACCCCACCCCTCCACCAGCCCAGACCAGACCTAGTCCCAGTGGGAATGGGGTAACCTGGTCGCGGTCGACCAGACCAGACCTAGCCCCCTTCACTGACAGGACCAGACCTAGCTGGGGGAGGGGGTGGGTCATCTGGTCACGGTACCCCCCTCTACCCCAGCCAGGTCTGGTCCAGCATGGTAAGGATGTGGGGCCGTGGTCGGTATAGCCTCGTGAGAGGCTGTCTTGCTGGGGTTTTTTTTGGGCGGGGAGGGGGGGTTGCCTCTACTTCCAATGTTTCTTTGGTAAGTCTGGTTGGCGGATAATTACAATTGTGCGTCTTGTTCGATAATCAAAACGTTACACATCCTGTGGTCGCTGATTGAAAAGATACCTTTACAATTTAATTACGAAAGTTTCAGTCTAGTCTTATCAACTGCAATACTTTCACGCTATTTCTAGGCAAAAGAAACCTAAATTTCCTTAACTTATTATTATATTCTTGGTGAGAAGAATCTAATTTACTTTCTTGGGATTCTGTGTCGTCTTAATGAATGTCCAGAGGGAAAAATGCGGCGATCACACTGTTGAATGCAATCTATGGTTGGTGACCTTCAGAAGGAATCTTATATGTCTAAAGATACAAGCCTGTGTGTTTGTCTGTGTATTTTTTAATGACACGACAAACATGGCAGGTGCTTGACGACATGACACCCCGAACGAAGAGGGAGCAGCCAGCCAGTGGTTTAAGAATACGGGATCTTAACAACCCTGGGGGTGTGACCGTGTTCTATTGCACGCCGTACGCCTTAGTTTACATTTCGTACCGACCTGATTTAATCCTTCCACGCTGTTGCGTATCCGGATGGGACTGACGGTTTTTATAGAGTTATACGAGATGGGTATAGCTACAGCCTTGGTCTGTATGAAAGAGCCTCCAGCAGGTGTCGCACTGAAGAATGAGTGACTCGCCTGAAACATACACAACCCAATATATTATAATGTATATCACAATGAAGGTTAAAACCCCCACGGGCATTCGAAGTTCAAAGGAGGGGTGTCAAATTATGGGAAAACTGTGTCTCAAATGATAAAAGGTTTACACAGTGAAACCTGTGTAAACATCAAACCACCCTGCACTACCACACAACAACTTTTGATTGCAACAGTGATTGTAAAATACAGGTCAAATAAACGTAATCTTCGACCTTCAGTCATGCAATACATTGGTCTTAAATAACATGTGGAGATCGCACTAACAACAGGTTTCACCAGGTACAATCCAGATCACATGGAAGATAAACAATGGAGAAGAAGAGTCTATTTACCTGAACTGGACTTGTGCGTTGTGTATTTGAAGTTTTTTCTTTCGTTTTTGCCAGACGAGCTTTTATAATCTGAAATACACAACAGAGACGATTAGAAGATCATACATCTAAATCACTTGTCCTCTTTGATCTCACCGCGTTAAACACGTGTTAATAATCGTCATGGCTTCACGCTTTGTAGTCAATCCACACCCCTAATTTGAAAGCGATATGATTCGCTTCAAAATATCAACAAACTATAAGATTTCTTTATCCCATCGATTGAAAAGAAAGATTTCAACAAACATAGCGATGAAAACTACGTGGAGTATTGGAAGAAATGATAAGTTAACTGCTGACTGCAAAAAATGTCAGCCACTATCTTGTGAGATTACATCAGTAATTTCGCAGGAACCCGAAACCTTCTTCGGTGTCTGAGAGATAAACAGCGATAATTTATACGATTTCATTAATTAAGCTTTGTTCACACCAAACATAACCGAAGTCGACGTAATTGTTGCCAATTCACCTTTGTAATTTCGTGTAATGCGATGCTTCCATATTGCTTAACAACCGATTGAACTGATTAAACTAAGATCAACAATATTCAAGAAGAAGGTAGCGTGGCCGAGCGGTCTAATATCAACGATTAAATGAAGATTCTTTTCACCTTCGCGTTAGGTCAGTGTGAAATGAAAACGCCCTGGTTTGTTTGAAATGTACCTCTTTGAGATTGTCGTTAGCACCACTGTTACCGACTGATGAGGAGCGCTTGTGCGATCCTCCCTTTTTCCGTCGTTTCTCTTCTAACAGATCCTCCCATTCCTCTGGAGTCTGTAAATACACGTTAGAATACAGATATTGAAGATTTAACTGTTGAGTGCAAAATATTCTGTTGATGGTAAATTACGACGCAGTTATTTTGTATGAAAGATAGATCTTTGAAGAAGAAACACCGAAAGACATAAGATTTGCCATCGAAGATCGTTGGATTTAGTCATTTTAAAAAATTCTAAATTCCTGAATAAATCTATTTGAAACGCAAGTAAAACTGTGTTTCATGATTGTTAATATTTACCGACCACGTATGTAGTACGATGGAAGTTAATGTTTGCAGGCATGTGTCCTTCTCTTCACGGGGGGGGGGGGGGGGGGTAGGTATGTCCTGTCCAGGTCCTGTCTGGAGGAGGGGGGCTGAAGTCGGGGGGGGAAGGGGGTAGGGTACGTCCTGTCTGGGCAGGTCTCATCTATATACACACTAACCAAGTGAACCTACCCACCCCCCTGGCTAGGTCTTGTCTGCAGGGGGAGGCGGTGCCCTAATCAAGTGACCTCCCTCGCCCAGTCGGTATTGCCTCGTAATGGTAATGCGAGGCTTTCTTGTTACAAAATGCTTTCAGAATACCACCACCCTCGCAATCAAGTTTACTCTGAAGGAGAAATATAGCGGAGCTTTAATCTGATGAAAGATAAAAAAGAGATGAAGGCCATCCGTAACCAACACCGCTCCCGATTTACAATTTTAAATACCCAGAGTCAGGAATGAAAAGAAAGTTTACAGAAACTACAGCAGTTTGCAATCCACCATTAGTGTGATACACACGAACCTTAGACATTTCTACTACACTCAACGTCCATTCATCTGTCTAATCGTCCATCTTTATCTGGGCTACTATCATATGAATACTATTGTAAAATATTCTTCACGTTTGTGAAAAAAAACCCCAACAAAAGCCTCCTTTTATCTACTTGAACTACACATTTTGAATATCAATATGTGAAGCGAGTTTAGCTTTACATAATAGAATTATTCATATGAATCCGAATACACAGAGATAAAACGTTTTTTCACATTGACGTTTGGTTTCATACTGCGGAGTGTAGGCTGACTCGCCTATGTCATTACTGCATTAAAATTCATATATATTAAACATTAAATCATACACATCATGTATGTGTAATCCCTAGGAATTTTAATATCAATTCGGGCTTGAAAGACATGTTGTGCAGATCCATTCATCGAAAATTCAATTTTCATTCATTCAGCTATGTAATTCTGATCGTAACCAAAACGTCAGGAGTTTTGCAAAAACGTCATATGTTGTCCGTAATAAGTCTATTCACTTCTGTTCAACATGTTGAAGTAAACCGTAACGCTCATCATTCAGGCCTCTGAGATCATGTTATGCAATAAGCTATTTGGTTTTTGACAAGTGGCATCTCTGACATGACTTAAATCTGCCTTGGTTCTTTGCAACAAATATCAAGGTTCGAACAGGAGTGTAGAATTCGAGCAGCTTCTTCTATACGTTAGCGGTTTTCTTTAGGGCTCTGCTACTTAACGCCTATTACACAGTGCTGCATAAAAACAAGTTTTTGTTTACTTTGTTACCGCCAGCATCAGAAGGATGGGGAAGGTAATGTTTTCAGTCTGTTCACACCTGGAGGGGAGGGGTACCCATATCCCATAATGCTTTGCAACATTTCCCAGAATGCCATGGGGCAGACACCGGAGGGGGGGGTACCCTGCCAGGTCAAGCCGGGGGAGGGGGGGTTGGTTACCCTGCTGGGGGGGGGTTACCCTGCCAGGGAGGACCCTGCTGGAGGGGGGTACCCTGCTGGGGGGGTACCCTGCCAGGGGGGGATACCCTGCTGGGGGGTACCCAGGTAGGACAACAGAAGGAGTACTCAATACACGGTAGGCGGTATGCCTCTTGCGTTCACGCAGGAGGACTTTCTTGTTTATTTTTTGTTTTGGAAGGTTGTCATCGCCGAGTCTTTCCGGACCAGTAACGTAACAGTTCTAGTCACATGGCCAACCCCGACCCCACTTTGAACTTAACAACTTAAAACATTTGTTTGGGACCCGGACACTTCGGGGTCATCTTGAAGTACTTTGACCGTTACCAATGGGCCGCAGTCGATGTTTTCCTTCATATTTACCTTTTCAAGGCTCATTCACACAGTGCATCTGCCATTGGGTTAACTTTCTGTTTAAAATTACTACGAAGTCATAATGAAATGTGCGTTGAATAGGTGGCCCTTAACTGCAATTGCACCGTTGTAATCACAAACTATCTACCTGAACACTTTCGCGAAGAGCAATGCAATTTACTTTTTCCGCCAGTCGCAGTCATTTTTCTTTGGCCGTTCTTTAATGGTACGTGTAGCTAGACCTATTGGAAATGTTCAGTCGATTTGCAATCTACTTTCAATTTGAACACGAAACAGTTTTCACACAATGCAAATTCTTCAACTAGTAACCAGTTACTAGACAAAATGCTCAACTTTTACTTGGCATGAAATCAAAACTGATCTGGTATCCCTGGAAATTGATCTTACTGTCAACGTTTCACACGTTCAAGCAATGATAATCTCGCGATCAAATTAAAAATTGGCCCCAATATATTGATTATGAGTTGAGTCAGTCTGGCTGAATATCTACATGGCATTTCTGAGTTTCGTCTACGATCAACATCCACGCTGATAATGGTGTATTAATAAAAGCGAGTTTCTACTTGTAAATGTCTGGGTGAAAACGTGTCCCCGTGAGCCAATGTCGTTGCGTGCTGTGTGTTCCATCAGAGAGAATAAATATCACGAGCCACGAAAATCAATTGTTCAACATTCATGCTAAGGATTTCTTGGATTTTATCCATAGTTAATGCAAATAACAAACATAGTGCTGGCAAACAGCCAGTGTCTTGTGAAAGAAATTGGGAATTATTCTCCCCTGTTTTCAAAGATTTTTGCAAAGGTAGTTTGGCCGTCAGCCGCGCACAATTATTAGGCTGGTCAAATACAGTTTAGTGACCAACGAAAAGGTTAAACTAACATAGGATTACGGACCCCTCAGTACCGTCCTCCCCTCTCCAAACCAACTGTAAAGTAAACCACCAATACTACTGACTCGAATCAGCTTATATTTACGTTTCTTATATTTGTTGGGACGTAAACATGAAAATAAAATAACAACTTCTGAAGATCTTCACTGCAAAATATGTTTTCCTCCAAAGCGCTTGAGGTTTAGAAGGTTAATAGGTTTACGCACAAACTCTTTCGTTTATGCCAAATTAAAATACTTTAGACCGGTTAGTTATTTTCCAGACATTTGTAAATACCACGTTAGTATCGAATTCCAACATGGGAAAGATCTTCACGTTATCACTGCCAGGTGGAAATCGAACGGTACTTTATATAAGATCTCTTGAATTCTGACCCCCCTCCCCGGCCCCCTTCCTTTATGCGGATCTCTCAAAATTGCTTCACACCCCCCCCCCCTCGCCAAAAATGACTACATGAGTATATCTGAAAGTTGCTTTGTCGATTTAAAGAACCCCCCACCCCTGAAAAATCGGCCACATCAGGATCTTTGAAAGTTGCTTCACAGATCCCACCCACCCCCTTAAAAAATTGGCCACATGAGGTTCTCTAAAAGTTGCTTTTTAGACTCCCCCCCCCCCCCCCCGAAAAATGGCTACATGAGGATCCCCAAAATTTGCCATGTAAAACATTAACTATTTTACTGTGAGGGCATCTTGAACAAGACAGCCTCGCATTAGCATGAGGCAATACCGACCACAGCCCCCCATACTGGATCAGACCTAGCCCGAGGAAGGGGGAGGAGGGTGGGTTACTTGGTTAGGGTATCCTCCTCCCTTCCACACAGTACCTGGTCTATCCGGGATAAGGGGTAAGGTCACTTTGTTAGGGTATCCCTCTCCCCCAGATAGAATGTACCTACCCCCTCCCCCTGTGGGCAGAATGACACACACGGGTGAAAACATTACCTTCCCTCGTACTACGTACGTGGTCTGTAAAGATTGGGAACAAAAATTTACAATTTCACAAAACTTTCTTCTCAAACAGGAGTTTGACATTTAACATTCGTGGGAATCAACCAACAATTACAGATTGAATTTCGTGGACCAAACATGCAAACTTGTCTCTGGAAGACGGCTCGAGCCTAAATTAATATCATGTACAGTCGATATCAATGTTCCCCACATCCAGGAATTTCTCAAAATAGCTGGTATAAAATCACACATCAGTCGGTATAATTTGTGTAAATTACTGAGTTGTACAGAGGCATTGGATTGCTAAGTCAATTTTAACTGTGTGACATTTCCCTGACAACTCAAATAGCAAATGTCATTCTTCTCCAAGTGAAATCTCAGCATTTCCAACACTGCTGCTTTTGAAATGACTTTTTACGGGACAATAATTGTGTAAATTGCAAACGTGATTGCAAGAAATGGTTTGAGGAAAATGCTTGAACTATCGTGTCTTTTCACTTCTTTCAGTTGAAAACAAAGTCTTACTGCAACACAACTATGACGCAAACAGCTGGCGCCCTCCGCAGGCAAACGTAATTTACGTTCACCCTGCACAAGCACACACACCAGAACAAAGCAATGTTAGATATTAAATCATTCTGGGATGCTTTTGCTCACCTGCATTAAACAAGCCCACGACAAGACCTAAGCTATGGGGCTGTTTGTTTTCTTCCTACATTTCTCTCACAAGACAGCCCTCCCATTAACATTAAGATGCAATACCGACCATGCCCCCTCCCATCTTTACAATACTAGACCAGACCAGACCAGACCCCCACCCCCGGACCAGACCTTGCCAGGGTGGAGGTCGGTTAAAAATAACTCTTTCTTTACAATATCAAGAGAAAACTTTAAGAGAACCAATCAGGGTTCCCACTTTTTTCCTCTGACGAAATTCCCTGACTTTTCAGTATTTTTTTCATTTTTCCCTGACTTTTATTAAATATTTTTAATGGCTTTCATTAGTTTATTAGTTTTTTGCTTTTATTTTTTTAGTGGCCTCCACTTACTATTGTGTAATTGCATTACAAGTCTACATGCACTGAAACACTCTTTTACAATACCCAGAAGTAAGAATATTTACTTTGCTTAGTCCAAAAATACTCTTGTGAAACTCAAATAATTCAAAACATAATGCACTTTAGGCCTACCCCTGACATAATGTGGCTTATACACCATCCAAAAAAGGGGAATTTTTGAATAGTTTTAGTGGGAATAATTCAGTAATATTTTAATTCTTGATTGATTATATTTTAATTGATGAATCCCAGTTTTCCCTGACTTTTCCCTGACTCACTTAAAATTCCTTGACTTTTCCCTGACTTTTTAATATTTTTTTCAAAATTCCCTGACTGGAAAAAGTTGTCTCATTTTTCCAGGTTTTCCAGTGTCAGTGGGAACCCTGACCAATGCAACTCTCTAAAATCACGTATGAGTGTGTTATCAATCAAGCTCAGATTCAGATTCAGATCTGAGCCTCTGTTTCAGCTTTCGTACACCACTCGTAACAGAATTCACAGTGTACTACAGTTTAGTACACCGTTCAGAACTGAATTCAGTGTTTTCCGACTGAAAATAGAAACACTGCTCATAACCGAATTCATGGTGTTTCAGACTGAAACACCGTGAATTCAGTTAAGAGCAGTGTACACACCAAACTCATGTCCTGTGACATCATAGAATTAGGTTACTCACAATCACATGTTTTTATTTACAAGTTTTTATAAGTAATTTATACAAAAATGAAAGTTCCTAAAATTACAATAAGTGGTGGAGTATTGATAAAGAATAAAATAAATATCATTTGTCAAGTTTTTATTGCAAGATATACACAAAAATAGCCCTGTGCAGGCTGAGGTGGTTTAAGTTATATGTGTCAAGATTCAAAAGATGTCAAATGTCAAATAGTCAAACATTTGCACTATGGAGGAGGTTCACAAAAAGAACAAATTGACATAATGAGGTTCACACATATTGACATCAATTTTGATGTTACATATGAAGGTCATCAAAATTGCCCAAAAGACTTTCTATGGACATTTTGAGGGCTTTTAGTGACCATGATATGTAACATCAAAATTGACGTCAATATGTGTGAACCTCATTGTGTCAATTTATTTTTTTTGTGAACCTCCTCCATAGTCTAGGTGTTTGATTTTTTGACATTTGACATCTTTTTGACAACTTGACATCTTTTGATATTCTGACACATTACTTGCCCTGTAACCCATTGCCCATGAGCCCCAAGCCCTTGTACCTGATTGCCTGCTGTGCCCCATTGCCCATGTGGCCTATACCCCTGTACCCCATTGCCCATGTGCCTCATACTCCTGTACTCCATTGCCCATGTGCCCCAAGCCCTTGTACCTGATTGCCTGCTGTGCCCCATTGCCCATGTGGCCTATACCCCTGTACCCCATTGCCCATGTGCCCCATTGTCCATTTCCCATGTGGACTATACTCCCTGTACCCCATATCCCCTGTATACTATTGCCCCATGTGCCCTATTGGCCATGTACCCATACCCCTGTACCCATTGCAGACTAGGCCCCATTGTCTATGTGTCCCATTGCCCATGTGCCCATGCCCCTGTACCTCATTGCCCATACATGTGCCCATACCCCTGTACCCCATTGCCTATGTGCCCCCATACCCCTGTACCCCATTGCCCATGTGTCCCATACCCCTGTGTCCCACACCCCTGTACCCATTGCCCATGTTCCCCATACCCCTGTACCTCATTGCCCATACATGTGCCCATACCCCTGCACCCCACTGCCTATGTGCCCCATACCCCTGTACCATTGCCCATGTGCCCCATTGCCCATACATGTGCCCCATACCCCTGCACCCCATACCCCTGTACCCCATTGCCTGTGCCCCATACCCCTGTACCCCATTACCCATGTGCCCCATACCCGTGTCCTATACCCCTGTACCCCATTGCCCATGTGCTCCATACCCCTGTGCCCCATACCCCTGTACCTCATTGCCTACACGTGCTCCATACCCCTGTACCCTATACCCCTGTGCCCCATACCACTGTACCTCATTGCCCATACATGTGCCCCATACCACTGCACCCTATACCCCTGTACCCCATTGCCTATGTGCCCCATACCCCTGTACCCCATTGCCCATGTGCCCCATACCCCTGTACCCCATTGCCCATACATGTGCCCCATACCCCTGTACCCTGTGCCCCATTGCCCATGTGTCCCATACCCCTGTATCCTATTGCCCATATGGCTCATACCCCTGTACCCCATTGACCATGTGTCCCATATCACCTGTACCCCATACGCCCTGTAATCATTACCCCCTGTGCTCCATTGCCCATGTGTCCCATTGTACATGTGGCCTGTATCCCCTGTACCTATATCCCCCTATGGGGCACATGAGCAATGTGGAAATGGGTAATGAGTACAGGGTATGGGGTACAGGGGTATGGGGTACATTGGTGATGGGGCACATAGGTGATGGGGCACATAGATGATGGGCCACATGGGCAATGGATTACATAGGCAATGGGGGCATGGGGGGCAATGGGGTACAAGGGTATGCAGTAAAAGGGTATGTGGCACATGGGCAATGGGGCACATGGGTAATCAGTATGGGGTACAGGGGGTATGGGGCACATGGGCAATGGTACACATAGGTGATGGAGCACATGGGCAATGGGGCACATGGGTTACATTTCCATAATAAAGCAAGAGCAACATCTAGATGTCAAAATTTGAGGTTGCCTTACATTTTCCTCATTTCTGAACTTAATACTTGTCCCCTTTTGATGTTTGAGTACTCATTTCGAAGCTTATGACCTCCTCTACAAGAATCTGAGCTCAAATTGCCACTAGGGGGCCTGTAAGATGCAAAAAACATGCCGAAATCACCGACATTGGCAGTTTCTGAGGTTTTTCCTAACGCAGTTTCTTGGGAAACCTGTGGATTCCCAAGAAACTGCGGTAGGAAAAACACTAAAAATCCCGATTTCAGCAATTTTGGCATGTTTTTTGCATCTTACAGGCCCCCTAGTGGCAACTTGAGCTCAGATTCTTGTAGAGGAGGTCATAAGCTTCGAAATGAGTACTCAAACATCAAAATCGGTTAAGAATTAGCTGTTATAAGCTGTTAACACAAAACATTCACAATTTCTCGATTTACAAGAAAACTGTAAATGGCAAAAATTCTCAGAAGGTGTCTTTTGGTAGATAAAAAGGTCCTCTACAAATCACCAATTGACATTGCACCCCTATCATCGACCCTTCATGCCGTAAATGGATGATTTTTATTTTGGCGAAATTACTCGAACGGCCATAGCTTGGACACCGGACCCAAAAAAAAATAAATAAATAAATGCTCCGTAAATTCACATATATTGACACATTCATGCCAATTTATGAGCCAAAATGTCCAATACCCATCGTGTGAAAAATCGACACTTAACAGCCCACCAAACGGCCAATCGGTGACTTATTCAAAAATCCAAACCAGGGCATCTAGACCACCCTAGCCCACACCTATGGACTGATTCTTGATGAAATAAGTCAATGCTGAATACCCTTTAAGCCATCGCAAATGTGCCGAAAAATGCAATTTTTCAGTTTGTTTTTTCGATGGCCCACAGGACCCCCTTAAGTCCGTCACACCCCCCCCCAAAAATGGTACCATCATATAGCCTAGTGATCTGGCTACCTAAAACCCCCAAGTCGCATCGAAGCCATGTCGCTCCTTCATCAAGAAAACTTTGATTTTCTGAAGACACCCAATTTTGGCCAAAATACTCAAATGGCCCTGGAGTCGCCAACAGTTGACAAATTTCAAAAGTGACAATAAGATGTCATAAGACATGTCTCAAGCTGTCTTGAGTCCAAATTTGACCAAAAAATTCCAATGGGAAGTGTCCCAAACTGCCGAAAAGAAATTGCCAATCGCTATCCTATAAGGTGGTTTAAGTGTAAACTTAAACCACCTAAAAACACTGAAAGAATGGAATTTTTTGGTCGGAAAACACCGTGAATTCAGTTCCGAGCGGTGTACGAACACCGGCACCCAGTCTAGTACACTGTGAATTCTGTTCCGAGCAGTGTACGGCGGTTGAAACAGAGGCTGGGATCTGAATCTGAATCTGAGGCTGTCGGGATACACCGTATGAGTTTGTTTTTCACAGCATGGTCTCTTTATTGGACAAAACTGGTGAAATCCCATCAAAGTCCCATATTTTAGGTGGAAGAGGGTGTTTTTTTTAATGTGCAAAACTGGTGAAATCTCAAAGTCCCATATTTTTGGGGAGATGGGGGGGGGGACTTTTTGTCATACAATTCCTGGGGGTGGGGGGTGGGGGGGGGGGAGGGTTCTCTGATAGTGATCCTGATTCCAAAACTGGTGAAATCTCAATTCCGGTGGACGGGTGGGGTTCTTTGTTCTAAGTTTTGTTTAAGTCCAATGACCTTCACCCTTTAGTGACAACTTTTGCTTTATTCAGACGTCCCTCTTTTGCCCAACATAACGGAGACTATAAAAGGAAACTGATTCTGTATTTTCAATTTAGTGTGAGTTATTTTATTTCAACTGTCTGTTTATAAGATAGATTTTAATCTAAATCCCGGTAAGTTTTTGTTTGGCACATGGCTACGTAGTCAAAACGACAGCAGCCTTCAAAACGTTAAGTGGATAGTCTCAGTGATTTGCGTCAAGTTCAATACAGTATCAATAATAAAGATCACCTTTAATATATTGGCCAACAGCTAGAAGTGACAGCCTTCACTGGTACGTTTTGTGCACTGTGTGCAATGTATTGAATAAAAACCGTTCAGATCTTTGACTGTTGACTTTATATCTGGGCTGTTCTACTGCACCATATGATAATCCTTCACGTACAAGTTCTCTCACACCGTGAATATCAAGAACTCTTAAAGCTTCAGCCCACATTTGGCTTTATGGCGAATGTGCCACAATCGTGACAAATGAAAATCTTGGAGATAACACTTAGCAGTTATTGTTTTTCAATACATACAAAATGAAACGTTAACCCTTTCGATGCTTCAAACTTAACAAAAATAACACCCAAAAATCCAGATTATGGATAATTTAATGACGGAATGGTGGAAGTGACCTCTTGCTGTCCGAGCAAACGGTCAAACGCCTATCATCAGTATCCATTCAAGTTTGAAATTGGCTGGGGTCAAATGTTCATCTTGGTATATCAAGCAATGCTATCGTACCTTTCTGTGGTACCTTGTACATAACCCATGGCAATCAGCCAATAATACTAGAAATAGTAATTAGCCCCTATTAGGTTGAAGGATCGGGGGATCCTGTTGTCTTGATCCCATTAATTTTACTCGCAGAGGAAACACGTTGACATTTTATTTTTCAAAGCTTCACAACGGTAACAACCTCTTTCAGTTTCTGGACTCCCATTTTTGCTGAAAAACTCTTGACTGGTCTTTACTGTCAAGACAGGTATGATTTCTTGTGTCCATCTCTTGTGCATAAAAGGTTAAGTATGATTAGTATTATCTTGCAAGAAAAATACGGGTGCAATTCTTTCACCAATACTCCGAAGATAATGTACATCTATTTTCATCAGAAAAGGGCATAAAATTTAGCAATGGTGTAATGTTCCCCACAGCTTCTACATTTTGCAGAGAGCTGGGCGTATTGTTCAGTATAGTATCATTTATTGCATGTCTGACTTGGTGGCGATACCTGGGGCAAGAGATACTTATCACTCATTAGGTTTTCGATCCAACTTCTGTTCTGAAAGAACCTTCGGGCGTACAGTTGTTTTTGACATCGTCAATGATATTTTGGCCATTCTCCGAATTTACGGACAAAGCACCGATTCGTCACTTGGATCTCCGGTCAAGAAGTTACACCTTCAGAACAAGGTTACACTCTTTAATTTTCACCAATTTTAAATGTTTTGGTGACAATCCGAAGAAACTTTTCTGTAGACGGCAAATCCTCCACCCAAAACAATGTAGAATGGAACAATACAAAGTCAACCCACCACAAACATTTACTCACCTGTGTCGTTTTATCGAGGTAGTCTGGTCCCACGGGGTGTTGTGTCTGGTAGTCGCCTCTCGGCCACTGTCCTGTCAGGTACGGTACGGCGATAGTGTCCAGTGAACTCGTACGCTTAATTCCAGCAGGCCCCGGACTTGGTCGGATGGGTTTAGGTCTTTCAACTGCAAAATAAATTTGAGATCATAAAGAACCGACCTGACATTACATTCATACGACAAACAACCACCGACATCAGAGTTTCCAACACAGTCCCATTTTCGTCAATGAAACAAAGCATGGATGCATGCGGTGGCCGTATGGAGTGTTTTACCTCTTTCATAATTTTACACTGGAAAAGGTTCCGATGCGACTTTATATTTGTTACGCCGTAAATATTAGTGTAACAAAACATCAAGTCAGACTGAATCACATTTCTGCAAGAAGTATTACTGTGCATGTGTTGTCAAACATCTATCAACATGTTTATAAATTCTAATTCAGTGCGGAGGTTTTGTCGAGGGTACAGCTATTTACGCAGGCTATTTCTCTCTGTTCAATGGATGTTGTTGCAATCATTTTACCGTGGCTGCTCCCAATAAATGAGTTGAGATAAAACCGTATTCAATATTGATGGCGCTAAAACGTAAGCCTTCATGCATGAACAACCTGGATGATGAGTTCTTTTTGGGGAAATAAAATTGAATACTTCATCATTTTTATACGCGTAAAATAACAGTGCTTCATTATCTACATTTTACTCAATAAATAAGTAATAGTGTAACACAATCTCAAACATGATTAGTAGTTCCCAGTACATCTTATGTCTATGAAAAACGAAAATGAACTTTAAATTTGTAATCATAACGTAAACATTAGCTTGATTAGAGAATTGAGAACAATTAAGCAAGGACATCGTTGCTGAGGTTGCAGTAGACGGAGATTATTACGGTTTGGCTGACGTCTGGATACTTGTTTGTCGAGCTAATGAAGTCTAATGACTTGTTTCTTGCACGTTGCAGAACACATGGTAATATATGTCACGGTAATAGTACACAGTCCTTTCCGTACTCGTTATCGTATGAATCGACCATTACTACCCGTAGTAGTTCGTCACCAAAAATAAAACCCGCCCCATGCCCTATAAGGAATGGGTAAAACAGAAGTAGGAGATGGTCTGCCCTTAGGCTTAGGCCTGATGGCTTGTTTTTCGCAAGTTGCAGAACACACGTGATGTGATGGTTTTCAATGAATGGCGACGTAATCAATTTCCTGAATGATTAAATTGGCCCATTTCTTATTTATTTCGGCACAATTACAAATTCTTTGGTCAAATTGCTTGTAATTAATTAATATTTTTCTGTGTGATCTTAGTGCCAAGTTGCAGTTTGGGATGGAAAAATAATTAATAATTAGACAAACAATTCTGAATTAACTTCATAGACAAAAAGAGTTTCCAAATACAACATGGTTTCATATTAGTCACAACAGAATTTCGACGTCCTGATTGTCAAAAGGGTTGAGTGTGATTTCACCAAGTTTTGCAACTTTGACAGCAATAAAACCCTTGTTCTATGCTCTATTGAGAGAGTACAGAGTCACTGTTACCACGAGGAATCGTGCCTATCGTCGTCAGAATCTCAGTCCTGACATCGAACAGGCCGTTCGCAATAGCCAATGCCTCGTAGTAAGTAGGAACCCATGTCCTCGTGTACGTTTCAGCCAGTGAGACCTGGATGGCGATCTAGGGATCCGGATCTCCTGTAGAAAACCGGAATCGAAGCTTGTAGTCGTCCTCGACTCAACCGCAGCACGGAACCTCCTCCGACACCTACTTCAACTATAACACAAAGACGTAAATTCTTTTTTATGCAACAATGCACCGGTAAAACTTCGGAAATCTCGATCAGGAGTAGAACGGAGTGGTCATCCAGTGGGTGGTCAAATCGAGACTCTGAAATAAACAGTTAATAAGATCGTTTTCTGAAGATGTAAGTATAGCATTGTCCAGATTATTGCAGATAGAAAACAAAAGATGTATTTCGTGTACAGTTAACACCGCTTTGAACGGCCATTCCATGGGGAATAGTAAGTAACCCTAAAACAGTTACTAATGTGGCGATCTAAAGCAGAGGGGTTGGGTTGGGGGTTCTAAGCTCTCCTGAGGTAACCGAGTATGTTTTCTACGTATTGGGAACTGTGTCCAAAAATTGACAACAAAAATCTTGAATTAAGTAATTTTAGGCTCTATTTGGAGGACTCGTCGTCGTTCCATGATCACTAAATTACATTTACATGCTTGGCTCTGCCAAAGTCTTGCAAAGAGCTTGTTTCTCCAAAATAAACATTGAATCTGTGTGTGGATTGTATTTAAGGTTGCAGTTGTGGGGCGGCCAGGCAAACCATTGACCGCTCAAAAGAAGAGCTTACTGTAACTGAAAATAAAGTTCAATTTTTGGGGTGACATCCTTTTAGGTTTCGTATGCCCTAAAACTATTTGTAAGGTTTGTAAAATGGGAGTTTAAACCATGGACATGTGAGCACCACACTGATACTTGCTTTCCCTCAAGTTTAATTTAATTTTAAACAATTAAACCACGATGGAGTCTTCACTTGGTGAACAAATACGTCAACTTCAGTCGATAATGTAATTCGTTTGAAATTCCATTTGCTGTGAAACGTAAAAGTAAGGCCCATGCAATGATGCTTCGGCTTAATTCCATTTCATCAGCAATTGGGTCAACGTATTAGTCGATGGAGAAATGTGGAAGCGATGTAAGAATATTCACATAAAGCCCTCTCTCTCTCTCTCTCTGCAGCTATGAGTAAAACACATGGTACATTGTAATCAATCAACCATGACATCCATTACCGTGTCGTTCGTTCATTCACAAGCACGTGCACGCTTTATTCTCTCCAACAAATCGATAGAACGCATGCATCACAATGTCGTGCCAGCGCACTAATTAAAACCCTTGTAAGGCACACTGACCTCAAGGCCTGAGGTTCAATCAATTCTTTATGGGGTGTCAGACACTGCACCTTGTTTGTCAGTGATCATGTTCATTACCGTCCACTATCCTTGATGCGCTGTGCCTGACAGAGGACAATGCTTGAAAGTGTCTATGCACAATTTGAAGGCTTTTCGAACCATAAAAGTAGTGTCTGATTTCCCAGACTTTCCTCGAATGGATAAACAGTGTGGTTTGCGTTATACAGCACAGTGTAGACACTCAAAACAAAGGACCATAATTTTGTTTGCTGTATCTCCCAGTGAAGAATAATTGTTTTGCCCCTTAAGCTGGAAGAAAACCAGTCTTCCAATTGGGAGTACAAACTATTTACTGGACTGACCACAGTTATGATGTGGTGTTACTGGACATTTATTAGTAGAAAAAATAGAGGACTCCCCATAGTGCGTTTTACCTCAGTTACACATGTATGAAATAACGTCAAAGTGAACAAACATACAAAGAAGCGATCAATAATCTTATATCGTTAGGGGAAAGTGCCCTAAATTCAGTCACGTTTTTTGAAAACAAGCAATAGCATAAATATCTTTACAGATATGTCACACATTAATATTTATTCAAAAAGGAGTACATCTCTTCTTTCATTTCAACTTAAAATTATCAAAAGTTAATTGATTATTAATGAGTTATTGCAATTTAAAGAGGACAAAGTCAGGATTCCTAACTTCAATCATGTGGGTCCTAACTTCAGTCATGAAATGCCTAACTTCAGTCAATCACTAAAATTCAATATTTGGTTATTTTCTTCACAAAAACGTTTTTTAAACTCTGTTTTAAACAATTTTAAAATTATATATTATAAAAATATGAGTTATTTTGACATATCTATAAGTTTCCATTCCTCATTAGGGACAAAATGGACTCTAATATACCTAAGCTGTGTAAAGCCCTTGGATCCACAGCTGGTCTGTAGAGCTGCCTTGTGGAACCTAAGTTTGGTGACCTGTAATTAAGTTTAAATTGAAATTCGGTTTTTAAAATCAATTAAAAACAATTCCAAAAGGTGTTTAGAGTAAAGTAGAATCATTAATTAATCATTTGAGACCAAAATCTAAGATATGCAGGGGGTATACCTAAGCTGTGTAAAGCCCTTGGATCCACAGCTGGTCTGTAGAGCTGCCTTGTGGAACCTAAGTTTGGTGACCTGTAATTAAGTTTAAATTGAAATTCGGTTTTTAAAATCAATTAAAAACAATTCCAAAAGGTGTTTAGAGTAAAGTAGAATCATTAATTAATCATTTGAGACCAAAATCTAAGATATGCAGGGGGTATACCTAAGCTGTGTAAAGCCCTTGGATCCACAGCTGGTCTGTAGAGCTGCCTTGTGGAACCTAAGTTTGGTGACCTGTAATTAAGTTTAAATTGAAATTCGGTTTTTAAAATCAATTAAAAACAATTCCAAAAGGTGTTTAGAGTAAAGTAGAATCATTAATTAATCATTTGAGACCAAAATCTAAGATATGCAGGGGGTATACCTAAGCTGTGTAAAGCCCTTGGATCCACAGCTGGTCTGTAGAGCTGCCTTGTGGAACCTAAGTTTGGTGACCTGTAATTAAGTTTAAATTGAAATTCGGTTTTTAAAATCAATTAAAAACAATTCCAAAAGGTGTTTAGAGTAAAGTAGAATCATTAATTAATCATTTGAGACCAAAATCTAAGATATGCAGGGGGTATACCTAAGCTGTGTAAAGCCCTTGGATCCACAGCTGGTCTGTAGAGCTGCCTTGTGGAACCTAAGTTTGGTGACCTGTAATTAAGTTTAAATTGAAATTCGGTTTTTAAAATCAATTAAAAACAATTCTAAAAGGTGTTTAGAGTAAAGTAGAATCATTAATTAATCATTTGACACCAAAATATTACAGTAAAGAAACTGATAATTTTACCCTTTGTCTGTTCAGGGCCCAGGAGAAGGCAACTTTATGGCTCCAATTCCTTGACTTCTAATTAACTAAAAATTGTAATTCGGTTTTTAAAATCACTTTTAAATGTTTTGTTTATGTGTCTACTTATATTTACAAGTGTTTATTTAAATATATTTACAATATTCTTCAAAGAAATACAACTATACCTGTCATACAGTACAGCATTACTTAGTCAAGGATGAGAATGGCTTGAGCTTCTTTGAAGACTTGTCCTAAGTTTAAAATAACTTCTAATCAAAATTCGTTTTTTTAAATGAAGTTATTGGTATCAAAAGTAGTAAATAAACACAATTATATTGGTATATAATAATTTAAATACAGGTAGAACTTGAAAAACAGGAGTGGGGTGTGTTGGATGGGTGGTCTTATAGTGGCATTATTTCTGAGGGGAATCCTTGATAGTGAGGGAATCCCTGTGGTTATATGGTTAAATAGAAATGAGGCAAGGGGTTTTCCTATGCTAATGTCGACTGGAAACACTGCCATAACCTAAACAAGGTACTGTGGAGGTATTTTCAATACCACTTAACACACACATGTGGGGTGACTGAAGTTGGGATACCCTCCTTGAAAAATGGGGTCCTAACATCAGTCATTTTCAATGGCTTATTTTAACTAAGTAAATCCACTTAAATACAATAATATATGATATTTTAGTAGTAAAGATATTAAATTTAAACATAACCACGAATTTATATCAATTTAATTAAGAAAAATGAGCTTACCTGGTGATTTTAGTGACAGGAGTTTTCCAAGACAGTCCAGCCAAAGTCAAGCCAGGCAACAAAGGGACAGTCCTATTCTGAGAAGTCAAAGTCAAGGGACTACCAGCCAATGAAAAGTAGTGTTAGTAGACTAAAACACTAAACAGTTTATGGACAAGTGTCTGGGCTGTAAAGAGAATATTGTGGATTGTCTCTGTGTGTTGTGTGAGGCAAGGAATAGTGGTTGAACTAAAAGTGACTGAAGTTAGGAACTGACTGAAGATTGGGCACTTTCCCCTAACTGAACGTGTTACAAAATGTGTTAAATGACAAATAATCAGATAATCTGTAAAATTATAATTAAATCATGCTAACATAAAACCATCCTCTCGATGTACAGATATTGATCTTCCAGGTCATTTCCCACGAGATATACAAGAGTATGTTTCAATAAATGTTTCCTCCACTGGCACTGCCCTGACTGTGACTGAAAAAAAAACAAATCTGTACATGTACTGAAAAACGACAATAGAAAAGCTCGACATGCAAGTGTGAAACTTATATCAAAACAGAGTGACGAGCATTATAAGATGTTATTGTTTTGATATAATTAGTAGATACCATGAGTTTTATCCTTTCCAGGAACCTGTAAAAATAGACGTAAAAAAGCTGTCTCTGTGTACGTGCAAAATCCAATGTATTGATTCTATTTTTCCGAAAACTAATCATCAAAGTGTACACAGTTACATAAACGAAACATAATTTTAAGGGCTTGTAGAAGACGGCTTGTGAGGAATGTTTTGGTCCGTCACCAGCTTGCAATGTTGCACGCAACTAGGGTTGCCTGGAATCTAGGATAGATCTACCGGTAGATTTTGATATCTTTTCACAAATGTATGCAAACTGATACATGATTATTACTAAATTAAATTAAACCTAAAGGTTTTACTGAAACCAACTGAAGTCAGACTATTCTGAATACTCGAGTGAAATTTCAGCGTCCCTGTTCAGTATTTCGTAACGCAACCGGCCTGGAGGCTTCTGGATTTCATTGTTGTTATGGAATGTAGGTCATCGTAAAAATTTGAGTTCTGAAATCATTCCTGGGTCAGTACATGACTAAAGTGTTGGACCACCAATCTCTGCAAGCAAGTAACGTCAGTTCGACGTCTTTCGCCACAAACGAACATGATCTGTCGAACCTACTAGAGAAAAGCATCATGTCACAAAGTAAACTGGGCAATAATGCATATCAAGTATGAACAATGACATCAGCTCACTACTTTATTATCACCTTGCTATTTTGCATATTGCAATGATCATGTCCATTTTCCTGTAAGAAATGTTGTGTTAGTACATTTGTGTGATTGTTTTATATACTTTTCATTGGAATAGTTGACCTGAAACGGTGAATTCATGTGACAGACAAGGAATTTCAACAAGCGTTCTTTCTGGACCGGTTCCTCTCAACAAAGATCCGCCATCTTGTTGAAAGTTTTTTTCACTATGCCTTTTCAAAACGTCCAATAATTCAACCAAATCGGCCTCCAATTTTTTTCCTACACTATTATTTAGCTAGATTTGATTCTTTTCTAAAATGGGCCTATCCTGAAATCTTAGTTCAACACACAATTGTATTTACTTAAGGCCAAATATTTTGGGTGAAAAGAATGAAACATTTGGCAGAAAATGCAAATGGCAGAAAATGTGGGCTCAGATCCAACTGAGTACTCACCTTTAAATCCAGTTGCCGGGGAGTTGGGACTGGTCCTTTCCGACACAGGAGATACCGGAGATTTTCTACTCTTGGATAATTGTACCGGAGAAGATAATGGACTTGACTTTTTCCCATTTGTACTGAGGTTTCGTGTCGGTGAAACCAGATTAAATTGCTTGGTCGCTCTCAAAGGACGTGGTCCTGTAGAAGGAGAAGCAAGCCTCCTTACTCCGAACCCTGTATTACTAGACATTTTTCTATGTGTCTACCCTTCACCTGACTGAAAGCCGGGTGTGAAATTTCATCTAAAACTCCTGATTTTGGAAAATAAATTCAACCTATTCCCCAGCGCAGCAGGTCGGCTTCTGCAAGATCGGAATTCAACAACATGAGGAGCACGTGATCCTCGATAAGCGCCGTCATTGGTCAGAGGACCTCATGAATAATGCGAATGAGCCACGAGGATCTCCCTTGCACCTCCTACGTCATTACAACCTGAAGCTCTGGTTGGTTCATCGCATTTAGGCGGACATCCCAAACAAAGGAGAAGTTGGCGAGAGGTTGTTCTTGTACGAGAAAGATCAAAATTGCAACATTAATACGCGGTTAAAATTTTGTCGCAATGAATCAAAAGATGCAGGGAAGTTATTACTTTTTATCCATATGTAAAGCGGTAACTGTCCATGCTTATCACACCTTAATTTTATAATGTTGGCCGGCTGCCAATTGATCGATAGCGCACAAATTGTCTTGGCTCCAAGCCAAAAGGACTTTTCCCAGCGTTATTCTCTATTCCAGTAGATGGTGTACATGTTTCCCCGTATGTCCGCTGGCGACTCCTTCCCTTACGATACTCGCATTTCAGGTCTCGATTATTGAAGTATTACAAGACTATAGAAACAATACTCGATTATTGAAGTATTACAAGACTATAGAAACAATACAAAGTATGTTTGAGTTTTTTATCTTTTTTTTTATTTCTCTGCACATTAGCCATAAAATTTAGAATCTTAACTTCTGGAAAAACCATCTGTTTTTGCCGGTTCTGTACCTGCAAAGAGAAAGAAAATTATGAAACCATTAATATGCAAACACATAATTACCACCCGCATCCCAATGCAAACACATAATTACCACCCGCATCCCAAGGATGAGGGAAGGTAATGTTTCAGCTAGTCTTTCAACGGGGGAGGGGGGGGTGTACCCCGGCCTGCCTCTGTACTCCAGCCTCTGGTCCCAGGCCTTTTCCAAGGGGTACCCCTAGATAGCACCTGGTGGGGGGGGGGGGGGGGGGGGGTCCGATCACTGTACACCTCCATAAGTCGATTCTGTTCGTTCAGATAATAGGGAATCTTACTGTCAGCAGCACACGCAAGGTGTTCGCAGTGAGCTGGGTGTATCATCATTACGAACAGAATCGTTTTGTCATCTATGGTTCACAACTTGACAAAATTCCCTGTAGTTTCTTTTGTTCTTTTCTTCAAGCAAAAAGTACCCCCCCCCCCCCTCCAACGAGAGAATGGGTACGACTCTCCCCCTCTCGAACAAGTTACGTTGCGGACAGTATGCCTCTTGCGGTTTCCCGCAGACTTTCTTGTTCAGATCAAATTACTCACTCCAGGTGAGTGGACGAGACGTCCAAAAAGGGTCACGGCTAACAGTAAACCACAAGACACTTATGTATAAAAATCCTTTCTTCAAATAATTTGTTGTGTCCAATTTAGATCTATTTATGAAAATAACACGCCAGTACATTTTGGTTCGCTTCATAAAACGTGTCCTTGTAAATCTGGAAGCGGAGTTTAAGGGACAGAGTGCTTCAGGGTTGCCACATTTGAGTTGGTTCAAAATTCCCTGACATTTCCCTGAAAATTCCCTGACATATCACCATTTTTCCCTGACAATTTATCTTATTTTTCCAAGTTAAAAACAAGGATTGTTCACTAAAAACAATTAAATATTCCTATATCTATATTAAATGTTTTTGCCAGAAAGCAATAATATAAACCAGTACTCATAGAAGTAATAAAGCATTTTGAAAAAGGTATGATGGGAATATATGCTGAGTGAAGCAAGGCTAACAAAAATTTTATGACTTGAAAATGTATGCAAGGAAAAAAATGCCAACCATGTTCAGAAAAAAATTAATTGTCATGACGAAATTCCCTGACATTTCCCTGACATTGGTCAAATGGCTAAAATTCCCTGACAATTCCCTGACTTGGAGAAAATTTTGTTTTCCCCTGACTTTTCCCTGACACGTGGCAACCCTGTGCTTCTGGTGATTCATATGCTCAACAGTGTCTACCCATGGCCTAAACTTCAATGTTTACATTTTCATCTTAAAAAAAGTCTGCCAAGTTAATTAAAGAAATCATAATTCCCTGTACATCCATGTCAAAGGCATTAATCAAATCTTTCGCCTTTACAAGAAACTTCTCAATTGTTTAGTCCTTGTTTACTATTTAGCCCCAAAGTACAAGTACATTTGTTGTTTATATGAATTTAGCACATCTGCTGAAAACTGTTAGGGGGGGGAAGAGATACCTCCTGGTCAGGATACCCCGCAACCCCATAAACAGGCAAACAAACTGAAAACATTACCTTCCCCCGTACTTCGTACGCGCGCGGTAAAGAACTCTTTACCGGCCCGTATGTAGTATGATCTCTCTGTCCCATGATGCACTGGGAACCCATCTCATCATTTCGTTCACTCAGCTTAAGGACAAGTTGTCAGTAACATCGCACCTGAAGTGCTCGCTGGAAAGTTTTCATCATTGTGAACGTAACAACTTCGGAGAAAATAAACAAATTGACCCAGAATGGCTGACCTAGGCCTCCACACAGGTTGATGAAACAGTAAATCGTATGAATGTAATATACCTATCCTTTGTTTGTCTGAAATGTTGTAACACCCCCTTACCTCGCCCGATGTCAATCTTTTAAAATAAGGGTTCTGTTTACACGTTCCGTCACAGGTTTATCATTGTGTCAATGGTGATAGGCTGAATAGGTTCTGCACCCATTCTACCCATCAAACGGTCCATAACCATAAGCAAAATGACAAACCTTGACGGTGACGCCATCGGAATGTGTAAACAGACCTTAGCCAACGGGTTTGCTGAAAACTGAAATATTACTTGGTCCCACTTACAACTGAAAAGATACTAAAGAACAAGAAAATCCTACTGCATGACCAGCAAGAGGCGTACCGCCCCCGTGGCGTAGCCAATTAACTCTTAACGGCCCGTATGTAGTATGAGCTATCCCCAGGCCATGATTTACTGGTAACCATTTCATGATGGCTGACACAGGTTGATCAAACAGTAAATCGTATGAATGTCATACACCTACCCTTGGTATTGATCATCTTGAACAGTTTCTTTAAACGTGAAGGATTGATTATGGGGTCACCAGTTTACATATCTTTAGTGACTGACTGCACAAGACACAGTGATATTATGTTGTTGAATTATTAGATTTAAATTATTAGATTGCATTTTGAAATAACTTTCCCTTTTCAAGCACCAACTGCGACTATCCGAAGACTTTGTCACCTTTAAGTCAAAATTGTTCTTGCAAGATCGGATATTAATGACAACGTTAGCGTCGTGCTGTTATTCCTTATTAATTGTACCGCAAACACTGTACCATCTTTACAATTCGATTCTGTTCGATCAGATAATAGGGAACTACTATCAGCAGCACACACAAAGTGTTGGCATGAGTTTGATGTGTCATCATTTCGAACAGAATTGTTTCGTCATCGACGGTTCACAAATTGTTACCGTCCGCGTACGTAGTACGACGGGAAGGTTATGTTTTCAAAGTTGTCTGTTGGGGGAGGGCACCCAAGCCTCAGGTCCTTTCTGGGAAGTACCCCCTCGTCCTGTCTTGGAGTACCCCCTGAACAGGACAAGGGGTGCCCCCCCCCCCCGACACGAGAACGAATGATGATACGCCCATTGCGGTCACGCAGGACTGTCTTGTTATTTTACATTATACTTGACTTACCTTTCTTCAAATTTCATTTTCGTTTCCCTACGTGCTTTTCGTCTTAGAGCTGGATCCCTAAAGGCATCTTTATTTACTAGCGCCTTGTCTAACGTAACATCCACGGAATATCTGCAGAGAGAAAAGAACAAGTGCAAAAACTATGCTCAGTGCTACAGTCTTCCAGAATCGATGCAAACGCATGTTCAATCTTGGTAATCAAATGCAAATAATCGGCATTTTTAGAAATTTGTTCATGGTTTTATCCAAAGCAGCAACAGCCTCTTTCTATGATGATAGTGCTACCGAAGTCGAAATACTTAATTAAACTATGGCAACGTTCAATAAAATGTATCCAAGACCAGTCTTGTCATGTACATCAATTTGTTCCCAAAAGTAATTCTGACAAAACAATTGATTTGCAGTGTTTCCACTTTTTTCCTCTGAAGAAATTCCCCGACTTTTTCCCATTGTTCCAAGACACATAAAATAAAATATTCATACTTTCATTTAAGCTTATAATAGGAAGCTAAACCCACATGAAGATTAAAATTTTCTTTTGTCCAGAATATTCAGTGATGAATCCACTTTTTCTCAATGTGGAAACATTTCCCAACGCATGTCAAGAAACAACTGTTTTTTCCTCATTTTTTTTAATTTTTAAGATCATTTTTTTTATCTAACTTTCCCTGACTTGCCCAATATTCCCCGACTTTCTGGCATAATTTTAAAATTCCCGACTTTTCCCTGACTGGAAAAAGTGCTCATTTTCCCAGGTTTTATAGTGCAAGTGGGAACCCTGTCATTGTCAGTCAGCAGGGTAGCCACACCCGATCACTGTACAGCTCCACTAGTCGATTCTGTTCGTTCAGATAACAGGGAATCTTACTGTCAGCAGCACACGCAAGGTGTTCGCAGTGAGCTGGGTGTGTCATCATTATGAACAGAATCGTTTTGTCATCTATGGTTCACAACTTGACAAAATTCCCTGTAGTTTCTTCTGTTCAGTCTTAAAATACAGTTGTATATTATTTATTCTACTACCACTGACCAAAGAGTTAACTACTACTAATATCCTTCGAACTCACTACAATGGAGCTCGTTGGCTACAGCCCACTACAACGTTGGTGCAGCCTTTAATTTTTAAAACTTCAAAATTGTCCCTGTGTTGAAGGTCAAACCCCTGTGTAATATATGATCGTACTTGGCGACGGTGCATTACCGTGGTACGGTTAACAAAGATGGATGCCAAGAATTCATCAGCTGTGGAACTTATCCCCCTTGCTTGGACAATGGACACGCCTACTTGATTCCTTGAATCCAAAGGCAAGTGGGTGTGTCTATGTGGTGGAGGTTATTCAAGGGGGGGCCCCGTGGACAAACACCTGTGAAAACATTACCTTCCTTCGTACTACGTACGTGGTCGGTAAAAAAAAGAAGTTCCCAAAAAGTACAAGCTGTTTTCCTAGATTTCCTAATTTTGTATTAGTAGTAATTGGATATGATATCCAGTACTACTTTCTGACAACAGGACTAAGATATCTATTTAAGGGTTTCTTGGAACTGTTTGGGTTTGTGTTGCTACTTCAAAGTTGCTCTTACTAATAAATACTTTTGGTCTACTAGTATTATTCATCAGCATGGTTCTGAAATTACTGCCCGAGAATAATTTGGGTGGGTGGGTGGTGACTGGTCCTGAGAAAAAAATTTGTTACAAATTTGTATTAAGCCAAATCTGGTGTTATCTCATTTTGGGTGGGTGGGTGGGAGGTCCCATGAAAAATTTTTTGTCTGAATTTACATCAAGCCAAAGCTGGTGTTTTCTGGTGGTCGAGCGGGGGGGGGGGGGGGGGGGGGGGGGGGGGGGTTCTGCAAGTGGCCACAACCAACCAGCCAAGCATCCCAATGACCATAGCGACCAGAGAAGTCGCTTCGCTCATTGGGGCCGCGCGACTAAAACAGAATCATTCATTTTCCAAAAAACTCTTTCCCCAAGTAGGTATGCTCCTTAAGCCTACCAAAACTGGTGTAGCTACTGTACATGGACAAATAGTACAACTAAAATATTCTAACTGAAAATTTGTCAAGAAAAGCAGCAAGATTATCCCTAGACTTATATCTACAAATTTTCCCCTCGACCACGGGTAAATTCTCCGCGCTTTCGTGGTCCTAGTATTGGAAAAATTATCATCCCAATTTCGTATTTTCCGTGTGCTGTCCGCAACCCTGTGACTTTGTCGCGGAGTTAAGCCGCTAAAATTTACATCAGTGCTTGACCCCATTTGTAAGGTTTGTAAAAGTCGGCCAAGTACCCTGGACAAGATTTCGTTCACTCAGGTTAGGAACAAGTTGCAACATCGCACCTGAAGTGCTTGCTGGGAAGTTTTCATCATTGTGAACGTAACAACTTCGGAGAAAATAAACAAATTGACCCACGATGGCTGACCTCGGTCTTGACAGAGATTGATGAAACAGTAAATCGTATGAATGCGATATACCTATCCTTTGTATGAAATATTGTAACACCCCCTTACATCGCCCGATGTCAATCCTTTAAAATTATATTATAAGCCGACAGGTCGTAAATTGTAATGGAAAAGTAGTCCCAGCCATCCTGAGCACCTGCATTTTATCAAAGACAATGCAATACCTTGTTGGCATGAGGTGGTTGAAATTGTAAACTTTCACAAAAGTCTTTATCTTTGACCTCTGCTTCAGCCTCTTCTTTCCCATTCGTTTCGTTACTTTTCTTGGATACCTGTCGACTCCAGCTACCAAGGCGTGGCCGTAAGGCTTATCAGCAGTGCCGTCATCGTAATTCTACAATATTCATTCAACAACAGGAGCGATACTACAAGGCTCACACAGTAAGGACTCTCTTGCAAAATAAAATTGCATCAACCTGTCAGTGGGATTTTCAATTCGATTCTGTTCGTTCAGATAATAGGGAAACTTATTGTCAGCAGCACACACAAGGTGTTCGCAGTGAGCTGGGTGTGTCGTCATTACGTACAGAATCGTTTCGACATAAACGGTTCATAAATTCAAAATAGCTATATTGATCTAGAATTGACCCGAACGTTTCTTTTATTTCTTCATTTAAGGTTTTGTTCTCTTATTTTCGTATCTGGTCGTATTTATCCTAAAATTAACAATCTACACACGTTGCTTCGGTAATTCTACAAGCTGTCACTTCACAACGTGCAAGCCTTTGGTGCCTGTACTGCCATACACAAACAGATGTCTCACCTTCACAACAACTGCCTTCCTGCCAGCGTACTTTCCACTCAGCACCAGCACAACCTTCCCAGATTTCATGAACTTCCCCATCTAGAGACGAAAAATTGAAACATTAACACCTTTGCCACGGCCTTTTCATGGCTCAAATTGCAAGGGGACCATGTAAAGGGATACGAGCTCAAATACATTGGCAGTTGCCCTGCAACTCTTCATAAGTACACACCACATCATGCAAAATTCAAGAAAGATCTTCACACGTCAAGAAGTATGACTGGGATACACGGTTAACATTTCGGTCTTTTATACCACATATATCACACATTACGGAAATAAACATAAGAAAATGGATCCTATAGATATTAATTATTTCAATTCCATTTTAATAAGCACCATGTAGACTGCTGACACTCAGATTAATACAGATTTGTAATGGAAATTCTTTTCACCGTGCAGAGGAAATCCAATATGGCGAAAAAAAGAACGTTCCTGGATTTGCTTGTGCCACTCGTAGAAATAAATTGAAGGGCTATTCCAGGATGGTGTGCAGGGTATACAAATTTTGTGGGAACCAGTGTGGACAATTTGCAGACATTCGTACAGGGAATTGTGTAACCATGGCACGCAGACATTTGTGCAGGGATTCCTATGAGCACTGTTGCAGATATTGTTGTGGGCAATTCGCATGTAGTGTATTTTGGGAAAATTGTGAATACTTGGGCCATTCATTGGGTTAACTATTTGACTACTTACCTTTTCTTAATAAGTTCTAACCAGGAATCAGCATTTACTGATCGCAATGGGCTTTTAACAGTAAAATGAGAAAATGAATTTCAATTTTAATGAGAGATAATTTATTGAGCAGCTAAAACAGTTCAAACTGGTTTAAGTTAGATTGTGGTTAGTAGTCTGAATTTATGGATTAATTTTCAGTCTAAAAAGACAGGATCAAACAAATACTGAAATATGGCCATGTCTCAGATCATATCATTAAGATACCCTTTTGTGCAAGAATTAGTTTGACAAGTCCACTAGTATAGGCTGCACAAATAAAAATCTGAAATTGTTATGGATGTACATTGAAGGCTTGAATCAGAATTTGCTCATTTTTTGTTTCAGGCAGAAACTACTGAAGTTCTTACAGCTTGTGTGGGCATCACTGCCATAGCACTGGCACAGGCAATTGTGTTTGTGTTTTTTTTTGGTGCAAAGATTAATTGATATAAGGCACTGTTGAGGGCAATTGTGTGGACAATGGTGTCGCCTATTGGGTAGGTACTGGTGTGGGCATTTGTGTAGGTAATTATCTGGGCATTAAATCATAAATATTTTTATGAATACATCATGGAGAATTTATATTCCAAATGAGAGGTTTTTTTATTCCTTTTTTTAAATTTGGAAAACATAAGTAATTTTTCTGGGTTCTGGTACCCCTGTTTTGGACTTCTGGTGATGTATGCCCTAGGTTTCAAAGCCAGGGTGGAGACCTCACTTGTCCACTTTCTCACCTGCATACAATGAATTCCTCAAATTCAGCTCTGGTGCAACACCTGTTGACCTCTTGGTGGCCAGCATGGTAGCCAAGCCTTTTCAATCCTCATATCTGAAGACATGTCCACAAGCATTGATGGGGCTTGAATCCATGGCCTAGTGCATGACAGCTCAGCACTCTTAACCACTCAGCCACTTCAGCTTGGCTGATTCCTAGTTCTGGATATATGCCATGCTACTTTATAGCTCTGACCCTACCATAAGTCCTCTATAATAGGGTACAGCAGAGGCACAGATTCTATGCTTGGAACCTGGGTTACAGGCCAATGCCTAACCACATAGATATTAACTGCCACCTGGAGGCTATTACTCATGCATGTACTCTACAAACTGATCAGATACCCTCCAAACTACCCTACAAATACCTAAACTCAAAAGAGTTTCTGGTCATTGTCTTGGCCATAGTAAAAAGGAGCAGAGCACTTCTCCAATCTAATCAACAATGCCATTGGACATTGGGACTCTTGTTGGAGACCACTCACAAACTTGCTCAAATTAATAACATTCATAGTTATCTTTCCATTCTGATACAGACTTGTATTTTGGGAGGTCAGAACCCAACCACCACTATTATTAAAGCTTACAGCAATACTCTACAACCATAATTGCATTCTAGTACTCAGAAAGTATGCAGGTAAGCTGATCAAGAACTGCAATATGAAGTATCATAACCATGCCCACCTCTTAAAATAAGTCTAGGTTGCACAGCTGAGAGAGCCAACCAGTCTCTCATACCATCTCAGAGACCAAAGTCCTGTTTTCAGCTGTGACATATATTTGCAAAAATAATACTATTTGAAAAAAACACAAAAAGTAGTCACTGATTGTTTGGAATGTACTTGTTCCTAGACTCTTTCCTAGTCAGTCTCATAAATACTTCCTTTTACTCAGCCTTACAGACACTTGGGTAAAAATGTAGTTTACTTAGTTAGGAACAGTTAATTACAGCTAATTACAATGTATCACAGGTTGTTCTTGGTTTGTTGGGTGATTGCATATCTAGCCTCTACTTTCTGGTATTTTTTAAATGTTTTAAATGGTCATCATTGCTCATAGTTGCACTGATACTCAACTGTAGTGGGTCCATAAGCATTTATTAGCCATGTTACAGTGTTTCTACTGATTAATTGAAATCATAACAAGGGTATATGGTTGATGGATCACAGAGGTGGTATCCTCTAACACATAGTCCTTATTCATTTGGTTATTCAACCATGAGTTGCTGCATTGTGGCCACTCATTATTCTTATCATGTTTGTTGTGTTTTTGCCCAATCACTGTGTTAAGTGTTCTTAAATTATGAATATGATTGTGACTGCAGGGAATTTCAAATCAAGGTGAATTTTGACGTGTTTTGCCCATGATGGGTCAATGATAGTCTCAGAAGCAACTGTTCGTTAGCAGACAACAATAGGAAATTTTAAAATCCAGATGGTTTTTTTTTATGTTTCACCCATTGCAGGTGGAGAAAAGTCTCAGAACTTTGAAAGTCCAAAATTGGTTGCCCTTAACTAGCATTGGTTACCTACAGCAACTACTCATTTAGTTGGTGATAATAGGGAATTTACATTTAAAGTTTCAAGTGTATTGTGAAATGTTTTACCATGAACTTACAAGTCAGCCTCCACAAGATTACAGTATGAAATAAACCAACCTTTGTGTGTGAGCCTTTGCAACCTATGAGGTTTTAATTCAAAGTAGAAACTGTTGCAAAAATGAAGAGGGAACTACACAGTTATTTCTATCACAAGTCAGTCTTTGCAGACTTCTTCACAACCAACAAATGTGTTAATATTGAATTGGTCATCACAAACTACCCTGTTTAGGTATCCTACAATAATAAAACATGAATATTGAAGTATCATACCAAAAGAAGTCATTTTTCATGACTGTCCCTATAAATCCATCAGTACCAAAAAATTACTACAGAAGAAAATTGTACAGAATTATTTGCTAGGTAGATGTATTGACTATTTTTAGAAACCGGAAATTAAAGTTTTAACATTCCCCAATTCTAAAAGACATGCTCAAAATAGCGAGAATCTTCTGAACTTTCTGCATAGTGTTTGAGGGCTTTAAAAACAACAGAGAAAATTAGCAAAAACATTGAAGGTCATTAGGTACTGTTACGTTATCAGCATATATTAGTTTCATTTCCACTTACTTCTCTGTTGATTTCATGTACATGTATGTATTTTACCTCCATTTAAATGAGTACTTCTTTGAGTGTACTGCATGTTGCATGCTGGCCCAAGCGGCTTTAGTCTCCAGTTAACTATGAGTGTATGTGGGTGTATGTAACGGTGCAGAGTAGAAATAAATATATATTCTCCTGTAAATAAATCTTTGTTCAAACCTAGGAAGACTGCACAATACGACAGGCACAGCTCTGTTTCAATTCTCCTCAATATTTATTTGAGGTAGATAATATTCTGATTTGAATCAATTTGAAGGAAGGGTTTTCTACCTGATTGCTAATCTTGACCTTGTTTTTGGTTGATCTGGCTCAGAACAGTCCATTGATGGACGTTATACCAAATTAATTGTGTGGCTTCAAATGGCAAAACAGATCGAAAATGCAAAACAAATATTTTCAAATATTATTTTTCTGGAATAGCCCAGCCTTAGACATTTAAATACCACGGCTTGCGAATAGGACATATCAGTGAACAAATGGACTGAAGAGAGATGGCAAAATTTGGTTATTTTACAGCATTTTGGAGTGAACACTTCTGGTTTCCAGAAAATATAAACTGGACTCATTTTGAACGAGATGAAAACACATTTATTCCTCATCCGGAAGATTTGTGGATCCCGTTTCCAATTGCTATTGGGCTGTTTATTTTGAGGCAGTTTTGGGAAAGGTAAGTCGACCCACCCACTAAGCAACCGGTAGAAATGTAGGTCAAATAATCACACCATGTTTAATGATGGTACGCGCTCATTTATGACTCATACTTCAGATTTTTGTTGACTTTGTTATTTCTCTATTTAAAATGATGATATACGGTATTGTTTTATGCTCTGGTTTCCCAATTAATCGTGATAAAATTGGTCTCGTCGGACCTATCAGTCGCGTTCATAGTCTGGTGGTGTGAGGTCACCCAACCATGAAAATTGCACCAAGTACAATAAAAAAGTCGCACAAATAGGCCCTAGTCAACATTGTACGTAATTTTTCACGGAAAAGAAATATTTCGTCAAAAAATGCGAATTAAAAACGGCCGACATTTGTGTGCGTCAGCATGATTCTGTTTGCATTTTTAATGAAAACGCTGACATTAAACTGATCAAAAGGATCACCATTGATGATAATGTCGCGAAACGTGAATTTGAGTCATCATTTAAATGTACAATTTGTTGAACATTGTTAGTAATGTCACTTTTTGTACACAGTACAATATACCCTCGTACTCGAGAAAGTATGTACTGTTAAGGGACCACGCCCACCTGGGCTGTGAGCTGAATTAGTTAAGGCCTCAGTGACGGCTTGGCATCTTGTTGAAAAAAATAAACTGTTGGCCACTTATCTCTGACTTATACACTTATGAAATTTTAAAAATTGATCAGTTGAAAAAAATTTTAATGTGCAGCCAATGAATATTTTTTTACAAAGGAGATTCTCTGACAGACTGAAACCATTACATACGTCATTTTACCTTTTAGAAACGATCATAGTTCAGGTGCATACAGAAAATTCTGTGCGAGATTTTGGCCTGTTGTTAAGGCAGCTTCAAGGTCAAGGCCAAAGTTCAGTTATGCTTTTACAGTGACATGCTGGCCAAGTATAATGACATGTGCAATTTAACTGTTATCTGTTCTCGCAGTTGAATGACACCGTTCAAGGCCATGTTGTGGATTATCAACAATTCGTATGATCTCCTAGTTATATATAACTGGGACCCTCTTTGGTTATATACTAAGTATCACACACATGGCATGTTTGCATGCAAATGTACCTTCATACATAAACATATCCTTGTATTTGATACTCAGCAAGTGCAAACCACATTGTTTCCCAGCAACATTATATTCACAAGCGCACGTTTTGTTCATATACCAAGTAGACCAGTGCGTGAAACTTTTCAGTATATTTCCGGTTTACACTCCGTTTGGCTTGTAACGAGTTGATTTCTTTGCACCAAAATCATTGACGGCAATGCTAAAAGGTTCAGTTGTACAACTAGCACTTACTACAGGAATGTCCTTTGCATCTTTCACACCCGAAACCGAAAGCCACAACGGTTTGCCCTAACTTAACCAACAATTCTCAGGGTCACAAAGAGTGGAATTGCAAAGAGAGCTTGTGTACGGTGTACTACTATTTGTAGCGCAGTGAAAAGGTAGTTTATTTGCGGAAATGTAGTGCCACTGCAAAAAGCAGGAGATGCCAGTAATTGAAACGAATGCCCATGTTGTCTTGTTCAAAAACTGTCACAATCCATCAATTTTGGACAGTACGTCGGTGTTTACCGCACAGCCTACGATCTTCCGCATAAATGATTAAGTATTTTCGTATTTGATGGGCAAACAGGACCAGATTATCTGATAATCTTCATTGGATTTTGGTTCTTTGCTTATCATGTTTAGGAGAAGTGATTTCGGGAGTGGTGTGTTGATAAATAAGGCATGTCAATGGATTCAGTGATCGATGGTCAGTAATCAGTAGGTACGATTCACAATCCAATACACAATCCTACTGTTTTCCCATGCCTTCCAGAACTGCAGTTCTTAGAGCGCTGAATGGCTGAGACGTACAAAATATGCTCTCACGTAAGTGATTCCTATTCATAGACCATTGTTTCTTCAGGGAATCAGATCATTCACGCCCAAGCAATTATCAGTGGTCTGTGATGAAGGCCCCGAGGGGAAGAATGCTGCGAATGCGTTAGTTATACATGTTTACACCTAGAAATATTCAAGACCTTAAATTAGAGCTTTCAAGGCCGCAACAACAAACATTCTTGTACGCACAATTGAATAGGTATTTCGCCTGTCCTTAACGATCATCAAATGTACAATATTCGTACCTTTATTGTGTTACAAAAAGAGGGCCAGCACACAATGTTACAAACCTGAGGCTCGAACCTGCCGTTTCCAAGAGCACATAACAGCCAGTGCACGATATTGATGTTTCATTCGGTGGTACATGTACCGGTACATTTTCCAAGGCATAGCCTGCTGTATTTCAAATTTATGCTTGAATGTGGCTTAAAATCTGCATTTGCAGAAGCTGAAAAGCACAGACCCCAGAGGCGTCGGTGCATCTTTTAAGTGAATTTATTCTGATCCCCGCTTACATTTAGTGTTTGGAACAGAAATGTTTGGTTGATATGAAACTTGGCACTGAGGTGTCAAGGTTGTTGGACTTGGGAACAAAATTTGGAATACCCAACCATCCCCCGCCCCCAAAAATATTTGTGATCAAAATCCAAGAACACCTGCCCCACCAGCACCACCACCCACCTTGTCAAGGGGTTGTTTTGATTTTGGGATTGGTAATGCACGGGGACCTGTTTAAACCCATGTTCGAGTGTGCCTCGTTGAACTTGCTCCAGGGGCAAACGAGCCGAATCACCAGTAAACCTCGCAGATAAACTAAAGGTGTCGGAGCAACTAATTAAATTACCATTTTGAAATTTCTAAGTCATGATGTAAATAGTAGTAAAATTTGAAGTCAAAATTTCAAAAGTTAACATACAAAATGGATTTTGTTAACTTACAGTCGTTGCTTTGCCACTTTTGTTTTTATGTGGCAAATTAACAGCGTGTGTTCATGCAATATTGAAGTATTTCTTTCTGTAGTGTTTTGTTTTCTGGGATTATATTAATATGGATTATTAATTAAATGTTAAGTTCTGAACTTGTGCAACGGCATGTTTGCTGCAGATGATTAAATGTCAAAAGGGTTGGAAAGTGGTTGGAAGGTTGAAAGAAATCTTGAGACACCCATCCAAGGGTAATTGGAAACTACACTGAACAAATTCGCAAGAAGAAATTGTCTGAAAATCTAATAGAGCAGAAATCCCAGAAAATCATGAAACTTTGCTTTGAATAGACGTTTTGATTCTTCAGATCCTTGACAGAATCCTGGCATTGGAAAATATCAGAAGAGTAGCTTATGTGATAGAATGTAGTTCTTGACGTGAAATATAATACTCCCACAGTTCTCAGACGGAATCGTCGACTGAATCGTTAGATATCAAAAGAGTGGCTTGCTCAGCAGAAAGTTAGTAAAAATGTTTTGCAATCAGGACGGTGAACAATTGATTGAAATATTCAATAGCTATAGTAATTAAAAGCCACTCGACTTCACCCAGTAGTCAACACATGCTTCCAGAAAGTAAGACAAGTATTGAAGCAATGCCCTGCATTTGCAGTCGTCATATTTTCTAACCGATACCAAGTTTAATGTAAAGATAAAACATGTCAGTAAAAGTACAGCATGCTTTATCAAGATCGACACTTGACCGTTAAAACCCCTAATGCATGAGAATGTTGAATAGTAATTATTCAGTTTCGCATATTGTCCAAATAAAAAGTGATTAATTTTTCTCAAAGCATAATGGTAAAACCAGCTGTGTAAAGTGTCATTGACCTTCAATGTATTATATTTCGGGCTTATCTACTATTATTCAACTTATTGCTTTCAATATTCATTTATTTTAATGACACACAGATGTAGCTAACGATTGCTGTGTCCAAGTCGCTGAGACCGAGATGCGTTCGTTGTGATATGAACATGATCAATTCATTTGTGACATCACATGTTAATAACTTTACGCATAGATTTTTTTCTACCACATGGAGGAGCGAAGTGCTCCGAATTTCCATTGACAATTGCACAAAAGGCTGCTTGCAGAGCACGGAACAAACAGCAGTAGGCAATTGCTGAAGAACCACCCTTCAACAGCTGTCGTTGACATTATCGTCCCCCAAATAAAAAGTATTGACATAAGAAGAAATTTTGTTAATGTCCTTCAAATTCACTCAGAGGTCACTCAACAATATCGGACAATCCATGCATTTGCTGGAGTAATGGTAAAGTTTATCTGGTGTGCCTCTGGTGGTACACATTTTTTTCCAATTTCACAAATTTCATCAGATTTCAAAAATTCCAAGACCAAAATGTGTTTCATGCCATTCTGAGCAACTTAGACTTGGCTTGATACAGTTATACAGTTTCATAACCCCTTCATCTCTTCATCTCACTCTTCATCTTTTCATCTCTTAATCTCACTTGTCATCTCTTCATCTCACTTGTCATCTCTTCATCTTTTTATATCTTAATCATTTCATCTATTCATCTACCTACCTAACCTAAAGTTATGGTTAAATTAAATCACACAATCAGATGCAGCACGACACAATACTGGTAAGCATTCTTGTTTGTCACTCTTGTTTGATTTCAAATAAACGTTGTTTTGCAGATTTATAGCCGCGCCAATAGGAAGATACCACAAATTACGAGAGACATCCCCCTCACCTCCCGTGAAAAACGCGACACTAGAGGCAGCATACAAACAGCACCGGCGAATCTTACCGAAACATGACATTTTACAGGTAAAACTCTCTCCTCGTCTAAACAGCTAATTAAATGTACATTTACACTGAGCGAAAACGGACTCGGAAGGCGAAGTTTTTCATTGATCTTTATCGTCACTCGATATCAATAGCAATTCATGTTATTGACACCCAAGAGATTTTTTTGTATGCTGCCGTTGCATGTGAACGTCATGTATTAGATTGACTGAGAACCCATTTATTTGCAACGTTTCTGTGGCGTTAACTTTCGTTTGGTGCGAATGAATCCTAAATATAGGTAGCAGGTGACATAAAGGAGGATCGGGCCTCTGATTGTGCGAGGGATTGGAAGATACTAATTGAAAGCCATTAATTGACCTCGACGTTTGTAAACTGACGTATTGTACATTAATTTACCCTGTGATGCCGAAGCAGGCAGTGATGTTACTGATGAAGCGTCAGCTACTCAAATTTTGTCCATATTAAATACAGAATGCAACATGCACTTGAACTGAATCATCCTCAAGTAAAACTCGGTTGTAAATTAGATGCATTGGGTCCCCCTTACGACGAGTTCGGTTACTACGAGCACCTGATCACAATGAGCATATTTCTATGAGAAAAAACTGGCATTATTGTTAAAAAGTTCAGATGGTATCAGTTCCGCTTAAAACGAGCATTTTTTTTTTTATTAAATTGCTCGTTGTAACCGAGTCCCAGTGTTTGGTCCCACTAAAGAGAGATCGGTCAGCTGACTAAAATTATTTAGAATTTCCCATGATCCAGTGTTAAACTGAGAAAAACCTCCGAAAAGATAGCCATTTTTCTGTATTGCTATTGTGTAAAACTGATATCTCCATGTGGCAACCTCCGTTAAGTAGCTAGTTAAGTTTGTTACACAGTAAACAATTAATAAAGCCACCTGTCTTTATCAGCCACTTTTCAGTAGATTTGGTAATTAACTGTAGATAACTATAAATTGGTAATGTTGTTTAGAAATTGATTGGCTTTTGATACAGTTATTCTGCGTATTAAATAACAGTGTTGTTTATATATTGTTTAGGGTTTAGCCAAACAGACAGACTGGAGCATCAGACAGATAGAGCGATGGTGGCGCCGCCGGCGGGTGCAGGGCAAGGCGTCCGAGATGACGCGCTTCAAAGAAACCAGCTGGAGATTTGTCGTTTATTTATTTTTATTTTACTACGGCCTCGCCGTCTTATGGAATGTGAGTTGTCCTACATTGCGCTCTTCTTTTAAGTGTAAATCTTCACATATTGCAAGAGATAACACGTGAGATAAGGACGTTGAATCCGAACGGAGTCTTACAAACACTTGATAATTTTTTTAAAGAAAAAAATAGCCAAAATGTTAACACTTTCATAGGCAAGGAACATTTTTTAGCACTTTCACACCTTGGGACCCTTCAATGGCTCTATCTCCTTTAATGTTCATCACAGAGTACCATTCAACTCGGAACCAAATTGTACATACCTTTTGTAAAAAAAAAAATATCCAGACTGCAAGTAAAACTGACAGGTTGCATACTCGGGAAAGGGTGTCTTTTACACACTTTTTCCCAAATGGGTAGACAGATAGGTATTTGAAGGAGAATACTGCCATTTTTTTTCTACCCAGCTACCCTCTAGAGTGTTCACTGGTAACACATTACACGTGGTTATCATCTGGGAGACTCCAGTATCTGTCGTCCAAAAATTAACTAAGTGGCTGGCATGCAAAGGTGTTCCAAAATCAGTCTAACCTATTTCTCTCACTGTAGCTTTTGATATGAATTACATTAAGGGGCTCAAACATCTCTGACATAGAAGAGTTCTATATCAAGACTAGATGATTGAATAAATATGCATGTAACATTTGGTCATAAAGCCAGATTCATAGCCCCTTTCATGATCACCTTCAAAATTACCATTTTTTCGAATGTCAATGAAAGAGTTAACTATTGAATGCGTTGTTACATCATTATATTTCTCTATTGCTTTTTTAAATGATAACACGTACACTTCTTTTTTTTTTTGCAGAAACCTTGGTTTGCCGACACCAAGCATTGTTGGTATGGCTGGCCAAGGCAGGTTTGTAATGTCTTATGTTTTCAATGACAGCATCACATGACCGCCTTATTTGACCTCAGGGCCACACAGACAAGCAGACTGACCCCAGGACCCGTTTAAAAAAACCAAAACTGAACTATTGTAATAAGACATTAATCAGCTGGGCCACCTGAATTAGATCAGGGCCACCTATGGTTGTCAGTCATTGGCCTGGAAAGGACACCAACTTTTAAAATGTAATGACATCTCTAATGCTAAAACACGTAATAATCAATGTTAATTAAGGTAAATTACCCAAAAGTACTTCACTACACGAACGTAACAGGAATAAAGATGGTGCCGCAACTTTTTAGCTACATGTTGATGTTTGTTTTTACAGCATGTATCCGATGATATTTGGTGGTACTACATGCTGGAACTTGGTTTCTATTGGTCTCTAGTCATGTCTCTACTCAAGGACGTCAGAAGAAAGGTGAGTAAATTGTAAACATTAATATCACTGGACGGGATATTAACGACTGACATTTAAACAGAGGAACCGAAACCAAGGTGGGAATTATAAAGTGTTTGCGATCTGTCTAAGTAGGCAATTGAAACTTATTTTCTAAAAATCGTACACCAAACATCACAAGTACTATTGAAACAAGGTGACATTTTTAAGTGCAGAAGTGTGAGTTTTAATTGTCGAAATAGTTCCGCACATGTGTATGTAGAGTAGATGTTCTGGTCAGTTAAGTAAACGTAGCTGGGTTCAATAGGTGTTCTTCACTCAGATAGAAAGCTTCAATAAAGAATGGTCTTTTTCTCAAAGTGATGGTGGCGTTTAGATTTGGAATGGTCTCCCAGAGTATTTGAATGTCACACATTTAGTTTACTCAATTGCCTCAAAGTTTAAACATGTCAGTAACTGAGTCATCAATTTAAAAACTGTCTTTGAGTTCACTAACGGTATCGGAAACGATGTCAGGCCGAACAAACCTTACAATTATTTATACAGTTATCAAACCACGTTTAAAAGGTAAAGATACAGAGTCGTGATATGAAAAACATATGGTTCTATACTATTGAAGTGAACACAAATGTTCTAAGATTTTTATAAATAAGGGCAATGATATTTACAAAGAAATTGGTGATGATCAGCAAGATTATGTCAGATGTTTCAAGTGATAGATGAAGGTTGCGATATATTACTTTCGATATATGTTCTTTATTGTGGTTTACCACTTTCGCCACTGAAAATATCATTTCAACACTGTCTGGTGCCTCACTTCGGCTACAGAACTAAGAAGGAAGTTTGACACCTGGTGCCTCACTTCGACTGCAGAACCAAGCAGGAAGTTTGACAAAGGGCAAGGAAATATACGCTACACTGCAGCACAACATTGAAAGTGCTGACTGACTCGCAATTACAGCGGTTTGAACTAGTCGAGAGACACGCCACAGTGAAGATCAATGTCACGAGAAAACGTTCAGAGGTTGATGTAAACAGGCATAACAATCGAACTTACATGTTCAACTAAGAAACCTTCGCCATCTTCCGACACGTGTGCCAAATGATTTCCTTTACCGTAGCGGTATTCCGAGTTATCATGCTTCTCTGTTTGTGAACGTTGAACGAGGAAAAAATCAACACCGGATATTTTTCACTTATTGCATTTTGTTTCCTTCCCAACCAGAATGACTACAAAAAACTTGACAGGGAATATCCTCAGAAAACATTATTCTTGGCATACATATGAAGCTTCAAAAAGTACCTCGACGCTCAATTTTGTTTTTTGTTTTGTAGGGGGAGTCATGTTTCTCACATGTACAGTGGCAAGTTATGATACTGAAAATTAACCGAATCTTAGTGATGAAACTTAAGACGACATTCCTCCGTTAGCGATTATTTTGCGCAGATTTAGTGAAGAAATTTTGTACCTATGACATTCCGAGTCACTAACATCATCTATTTCATTTTTGCAGGACTTCTTAGAGAACGTAATACATCACATTGTTACCATATTTCTGATGGTATTTTCCTGGTCGGACAACATGGTTCGAATAGGCACATTAGTTCTTATAGTCCACGACGCCGTCGACTATTGGCTCGAGGTAAGTTTCAAAGAAAAATTGGAGGACGGGAGTGTTTTATGTGGGGCTATGCGTGGACTCCTCAAGGCTTGTTCACACATACTGACACCGACACCGACACCGACACCGAAATTCGGTCCATCATGGCCCAACAGAGGCCTATGCTATTAATTCAGACATCCAGACCCATTCTGCCCAAATTTCAGCCCGTCACCATTGACATAATGTTAAAACTTTTAACGGGCCGATTTTCGTTGTCGGTGTGTGAACAAGACTTCAGATTAACATCAGCGTAACACCTACTGACCCACTGACGGTCAGCATGGCAACTGATTCCCTAACGCAATCATCTTTGATATTAATGTCCATTCATTCATTTCCCTAAAAATTCTCTTATTTCGAATGTTCAGGGTAGAAATTAAGTTTTGGGAAACTTTTTTACCGACCATTTACGAAGTATGAGGGGAGGTAATGTTTTCACTCGTGTGTGTGATTCTGTTCACAAGGGGAAGGGAGGGAGGGAAGGGGTGGGCACCCCTCCTCCCTCCCTCCAGCCAGGTAGGTAGAGGATCCCACACCTCCCCAGAAGGGTCAGTCCCCGATTAAGAATTATCATGGACATAGTTATGTGCATTAGGAGATAAGCACGGGATGACACCAAATCCTGTTGATCAATTTAATCTATATATTGGCAAAATAAACATAAGCATTTGTAATCTCGTTACATAAATGTATTCAATCTTATCAGTCCTCTTGTACTTTGAAATAGTAAACATCGTGAATCACTGGAAGTGATCAGAAATCTACATCCGTTTGTTTAGAGTTTTTCACCTTTCTCTGTACTATTTTACAACCCAGAAAAAAAGTTTAATTTAAAACAGAATGTGTCTTTTTATTTCGTCATATCTTGAAATCAAACATTAATATTTTAAAGATTCAATTGTGCTATATTGGGTGGCACGGTAACAATGAATATTCTAATACATGGTGATAATAAACAAATTAACACATTATGACTGATGTCAGCTTAACATTTAGTAGTAACAGCTTAATATTCATTCCCTCCCACAATTCAATCATTGTGGTACACCAGACTTAAGTCACACCTAATAGTTCCATAAATTCAGTTTATGAGCAGTAGTTTTATGGTGATATTTTCACGTATATCGCAATGATGGTTTTATGGAACTAATTGGTCATGGTTCTTTTACATTTATTTATTGCAGGGCGCCAAGCTAGCCAAGTATCTCAAGTACCACAAGCTTTGTGATGCTTTATTCGTAATCTTCACGATAACGTGGTTCGTCACCAGAATAGTTCTCTTTCCACTCAAGTAAGTCAAACCTTTCTTCTACTATGGTTCATCGTTTTGGTTGCAAGTAAAATTTTAAAGTAAAATGTAAATATTAGTTAATTATTTACCATTCTTGAAATCAGACAAATAGTTCAAAGATAATGTAAAGAAGCAGTAACAACTCAATGCATCAACAAGTTCCATGTACCAAGGAGCAGAATCTGTTTTTGCCAGATGAATTGAACTTTGCCTTTTGGTCTCGCAATTATTAGGTTCCGCCTGTAACGATTCTGGGTATATTTATGCTAATATTTCTAACGAGTGGCCAATCCAAATGCCTGAATTTCAGTTTTGAAAAAAAAGGCATGTAAGAGTCAAATGAAAGGAAATGTACCTGCATATCCCAAAGTCTCAATCAATTGCAAAGACAGATTCTGCTTCACATTATAAATAATCCAAATGAAATTATGGTCACAACAATTTTCACATATTTTAAATATTTCAATGTGTACATAGAATGTTTCATTGAAAGTAAAAAATACCAATTATAGAGCTATTCCAATGACACTGACACACGTAAATTCGTTCATCAACAAGTATATCATCACACGTACATTAATTATTGTTAACTGTTCTTTTTGATCGTTTATTGAAGTACCGGTTCCTGATTATTACGTTACATTAATGTTTATACATTAATGTTTATTTGTTATGTTGTTGTTCATCAATGGGCTTCTTCTTCAAGAAGGAAGAAACAGATGTATCAATCGTGTTTGTTTAATTTAACTCGGACACGAACAAATCTTGGACATCGATGAGGCGCGTACTTACTCAACACGAAGCCTTCATTTAGGGATTGAAATTCCATGAAAAACCCCATACCCTCCAAAATCTTCTCGGCATTGCTATCATAACAATGCTTCATCTTCGCATAGTGTGCTAATAACTGGATAAACCCGAGATTTTTCCTTTGGAAATTCCCTTGGACAAATGGGTAAAACCTCAGTGTTTAGTTGGGGCACCCCACAGGGGGAATGGAACCCATGTGCTTGTTATATGTGTATAGTGATTTTAATATCAGAATTGGCCATGTTATTAACATGCGGATAAAAAGTTGCTTTTGAGGTGAAGGTGGTAAAGGAACACTGTGGCCTTTTTTGATCACGCTTATGACCAACCTTTAGTTTGACTGTATGTCATTGGTCTGGAGTTAAAATTTCAATAACAAAGGTGCGAATTTGTACAGTTTACATTTATTTTCACTTCCTTCTCTTGGAAAGTGTCCTTTTCCCTACTCTTGAGATTCCTATTCGTGCAGTTAACTAACATTTCAGACCTTTCAAAAGGGAGTGTTCAAAGTCAAAAATTCTTTTTTGTGTTACAATATATAACTATTTACTACGTCTCTGGCAGACAGGTTTAACTTATTTTATTTTCATTCTTATTATTATCGCTTAACATAATTAATTTTTCAACACGATAATCACGTGACTAGTGCCTGTCCCGTTTCCAGGACTTCCTACTAATGTAACTGCTGCCAACAGGGGGGAGTGCCCGTCACTGACACTCACAGCACTAATAGTGAGACTTAGTTACATTTCAGTGTGTAAAAATGCCCATGAAAAATGTAGTATTTAATAATTTTAGACCAAAAATCTTGCAGAAAGTTAGAAAAGACTTCATACATTATCTTGTAACTGAGTCTCACTGTTTTCTCGCTTGGCACAGAAAAAACATAGACATAGATGTCATCGTCCTCTTTGTGTGAAGTTGCAAAAACAAGTGATTTTGTCCTTTTTAATGGACAAGTTTTGTTTCAAAACTGTTCGTGACTTGTGGGAAGGATGCAACAATACTAGTGTGCGTGTCTTCTAATTAAATCACCCCATTCTGCGGAAAATTGATGTTAAAATTACACTGATGAAGTGGGATGAGGGCAGAATCAGAGATCATTACACATTTAATAACATTCCAGTCGAAGGCGAAAATTATACGCAGTTTTGACCTTTAGTTGAAACAAGTTATGTGCTGCAGTGCGTTTTCGTGGTGTCGTTCACACAACAAAAATGCATTTGGTTCGTTTCAATATGTCAACAAAAAATTTGTGTTTAGTGACAGGCACCCCCTCCAATTAGTCAGAACCTGACTCACAACTAAGTCCAGATGGAAATCCAAATGTGAACATGCCCACATGCCCCAACTAACGGTGTTCGACGGTTTATGTTTTACGTGTACGTTTATTCTCTCTGAAGGATGTGTTTCCAATTCCTAAAAACTACTAATGAGCTCCGTTTCCATATCTTTGCAGAGTTCTTACTTCAAGCCTAAACGAAGGGCATCACTTTCTTGGTATGGCCCCGTGCTACTATCTATTTAACTGCCTCCTCCTGACAGTCCTGCTCCTCAATATGATATGGTTCTATTACATAGCCAGAACAGCCTGTCTTTATGTGCTAACGGGCCAGGTTTGTAAGCTCGTCTTGGACGAACATTGTCCTAACACTGGTGTAGGATAGTCAATCACCTGGGTGATCGACTGAGTCTTATTTATTGCAATAACATAGTTAGACTTATAAGTCCCCTTTCCCCACTTTTTAGTGTAAAACTTTTTACGTATACCTTTTCTACATATCTCTGCAAGTTATTATCGTGCTTGTTCTACTTGATGTCTTTTTTCATACAATATTCATTCATACATGTCTGTAGTTGAAATCTTGATATGTGAGCATGAGATATAGAGATTTGTTAAAAAATGTATCCAACTTTTTTCACATTTTCGCCGCCGCTTTTTACCTCGAATTTACTATATAACGCTTATCATTTTTGGTGCAAAGAAATTAAATTACCATTTTAATAAATACATGTGTTAGTGGCCATCCGCACAACGTTCCCAGGAAAAAGGAGGTAGTATAGGAGGTTGTACAAATGGTCTCAAAAAGTTCGTCGAATTTTAGATTAGAACAAGTTATTTTTGCATGGGCGGATTGCACATATTGTATCAAAACGCAACGACATGTTGCCAAGATTGCGTCAAAGGTTGACATTGCACCGATTGTGACTCAGGCATTTATGCATTGAATGAGTACAGACCCATAGACTTAAATTGTCACTCTCGTACACTTGCAGCTGGTATGTGATACCTGCTGCCGCACTTGAAAAAACCTCTGTGAGCAGCAGTTACATTTACGTCTATGGTACAGACCACATTCATGGGTGCAAGGCTAAAATTGTCGCAGATGCACAAAAAGTGCAAGTTATCTGCATTGAAATTAGAACTACACATGATTTTGAACATTGGCTCATCACAAGCCGGCAGGTTTCACTCAAGTCGTTGTCCAAGCCTAGGTGAGAAATATTGACAGTTGTTTTGCTACAAAGAGCCTGCAAAGTGTAATTTTAAAAAAATCCTGGAGTTAATTTTAAGAGATATCTTATAACTGATAACTTAGATACCAGAAGAGACAGAAATGAAGAATTGTTATAGTAAGGTAGATAGTACAATACTTCGCCACAGATATGGCAATGGAGCTCTTGATTCAAGTAAATTAGCAAAAAAAAACCAACTTGTCATTAAATATTACATGAAAAGAATTGTTCGCAGAATTATGTAAATTGTTCTGCGGCACACAATTTCTTAATAAACAATTCAATCAAGTTAAATTTAACCAGGAAAATTAAACTACGCTGTAATATTCCAAATGAGATATAAGGCTCACAGATATTCAAAATCACTATGTATATGTAGCATACAAACATTTAGTCACTCATGACTTCAAGTAAATTGAACGGACAAATTGCAATTCTGGGGGAATTTTCAGTGGAAAAGGGCCTATTTTTTGTACAATTCTATTCTGTCCAAGATTTGTTACGTATTATTTTTGAGGTAAGTGGGATGTATTTGGCAGTACATGTACAGAGTTAAAATGCCATTTTATTTTCCTGTGATTCCAAAGGCGTTCAAACGTAGACACCACCGCTCGTAATCCCAGTCCCGAAAGCAAAAAGTTCATTTCGTTTATTTTCATCGTTACTTCAGAGTCCACATAGATTATGCCTTATATCTCAAACTTTTAAACATTTGATATACAAAACCGGAAAATCTATTGTGATTAAAATCATTTGTGTAAGTATGTGGGATTCAACTGCTACTTACGCAAAGGATGTCTTTTCCCTTAGTAAATATTTTACTTTAATTTGACTTTATGGTACATTTTAAGCACGTTTGAGCACCTTATTATGTAGAACAAGGCAATGTTTCATCAATAGGCCAAGGGTTTTTATTTGTTGGATAGCAATTCCTTCCACCATTTTCCTGTTTTGAATTGCACAATTCACATGCCCTTTACCCCCTTTTTCTTTGCCCCAAAACGCCACGAAGGTTGTTTTTGTGAATTGCAATCCAACATGTTACTTGGTATGGCCTGAAACAACACCCTCTTCGACGGCAGTTGTCACCATAAAGTTAAGATACCCAGGATACAATTCAGACATGAGGATCCAGGAGGGCAACGTCATCATCAGCAGTGGTGAATATTTATCTCCTTTTTTTTGTAAAAATTAATCCAAACGAATTTACATTGTTTTTGCAGAGTCCTTGGAGCCACATTAGATGAAGGCCACTATATTGTCGGCAGTTTCCCTGCCTATTATCTTTTTAACGGCCTCTTGTGTGTTCTACAAGTGCTAAATATTTTCTGGTTCTGTACCATATTTCATATGGTCTACACGGCTGTCGTTAAGGGACAGGTACGGTTGCTAGAAAGGATGTGTGTTGTTGGGACCAATCTCCATGGCAACCAGTCAAAGACTTTCGTTCTCGAATAACTTTGTAATTCTAGTTGTTATTTGATTTCATTCTTGTTGAAGTTTTTTTTTCAAACTAGTAGTTTTTATCTTATTTGTTTCTTGTTGAATGACAAACATATCATCACTGTTGATACAGTTGTTGTTGGTAGATGGATTGCTAGGCAATCTTGCAGGTTGTTAGGGCAACACTTTGGCATGAACACGTGGCATCATTGATACATCTGATCTATGAATGTTGCCTCACACAACATAATTGCAAATGCAGTGTCCATTTATGTCTTTACCATTCATGTGTTAGTTTCGTGTGTTCATGTAATTCTTTTTTTTTTTTGAAGATCCATTCTTCTTTCCTTTTCACAATTTTTTTAAGACAAAGCTACATCTTTTTTTGCCTTTCTTTTCGCATTTAACACATAGACTAGTGAATTACTTTTGATTCAGTTCGTCATACGTAGATTTTAAAAAATGTGTACAATCATTGCTTTTTTAAATTCCATACGCCTGGTTTTTGCAGTGGTGTGCAGTGATTAACTCAGTTTTTTGCAGTGGAGAAAAAATCTTACTTGCTATCGGAAGGAATTTTTTACAACAGCATAAATTGCTGCTATCGTTTCATCTATCATTTTCAAGATTAATTGGAGCAACATTACGGAATGGCGTACCTACAATTCCATTCCGTAGTCACGGTTACAACATGACCGTCCATTTGTTACCATCTCCCTTGCTGTACGCAAGTCTGGTAAACAAATTAGTACTTGTGGTGAATCTGTTCTCAGGCGATAGCATTGTTGCATTGGGGTGCAATACTGGATAATGTAACAATATATTAGATGACTTTAAAATTGGGTCATCGTGACCTAATTTGTGCATAACGTACTGTGGCCACATGCAAGGGACAATCAATTTAATAGTTCGATGAAATGGCTTAAAACTCTTTGAACTTTATAAAATCCAATTCACTCTTTGCTACCAAGGTTGATTAAGATATTGAGAGTTTCATTGAAATAATTCTGTTTACTTTGATTTATCAATTTCAGTAGTCTCCAAAAAAATTGAACTTTAGTGCTACACCTGCCGTCCTCCGCAGGTGCTTATTTTTTCCCCTCTTCTTCATTATGAAGCAGAGAGGGTCATTTTCACAATATAAAATAATAAAAGTACTGATCACAGTATCATTCAAGAGTCCCATGTTTTTAAGGGCATATTTCGCTGTTGCATGAGTGCTGTTCATCGTGCTTGTTTCAAATACTAAATCCGTTGTGAAGCAGTAGAACTGGATTGAACACTGTTGTGCTTTTTGATAGGCGCAAAGATGATTAAAACCAAAAGGCGATTAAATTCATCGGAAATTTAGATAATTGGCTTGAATAACAATAGTAAATCTAAAGTGCTGAAAAGTCCTGCGCTAGAATCTCCTCTGCTGTCCTGGTTCAAAAGAGGTTTGTCAGTAAAATATTCCTCTTATTTTCCTTTGGCTGAATTCGGGTATTTTAAAAGTATAAGTCAAATTATAGAGATACACGTTCGGTACCCATGAATACCTGCATGGCTTAGATTTCATCCCGGGAACGATGTTGAAATGTGAAACCATTTGTTGGTAAATATGTAAAGAATTGAGGATCACGCTAACCTGAAACCACGTTGTTGCTGGATGAGAATCGCAAAAGAGGACTTGCACAGTAACCTAATACATACAGAAGACATTCACGAAGGGTTTGTTTAAAAAAAAAGAAGAAGAAGAAAAACATTTACTTTTAATAATTAAGCAGTACAACCAAAAGTGAGTAATTACAATATGCATGTTTTGTTTTAAGTGTAAAACTAATGCCCTTTTTGCCATTAAAACTGAAATTCCTTGAGGTTTTGAAAAAGAGTAATTTCAAAGGTTAGTACACGTTGGTCAAGATACCACATTTCCTCGAGCAAGGGAACACATAATAATAAAGTGTTAGAGGCAGTGCTAAAAATTCAGTCATTGTTAGTTGAAAGGTCAGGTTTTGTAATGAAATTAGTAACGTGGGCGAGAGCTTCGAACAGCTTGTCTATTCTTTATTATTCAGTTGGTTCGCTAAATTGCAGTCTGTGGCATTTTCAAAACAACGAGTAACAACTGAGAAACACAATGACCAAAATGTCTTCTTCAATCAAACACTACAATGACGCGGAGAAAAGAGACCAAGCACGAGGAAAATGTTTCACAGGTCAGCCCCTCAGTTTGTTGTGGTCTTCTCTTGGTTCGATCCTTTTTGAGAGAGCTTTTGTTTTCATCCTTTGTGAGTTGTAAGAGGTATAGTGGTTCTTTACATCCTATGTTCCATAGAGTGTCCCTCTCAATTAAGATATGAAATTAAAACTTATTTCTGAATATTTGTAGGTGCAGACACCAGTCGTAATCTGTTGTACTCTGATTATCGGATAACCATTTACAACTGGACAGAAACGTAACAAAGCAAAAAGCTTCTAAATTAACCATGTCCAATTTTGTTGTTTTTATTTCAGAATCGTTTGCTCTACAATGTTTGAAGCCACAGATTTATTGCAAGCCATGTCCCCAAGTTACTATCTCTACAATGCCCTATTGTCGAGTCTTGTGGTGCTCAATACCGGCTGGTTTTATTATATCGGTCGGGCTGCAGTCCTGGCAGTATATTCAGGCCAGGTTTGTAAGCTCATCTCTCATTGGAGGACTCAACTTGTCTTCCCCATGGGTGATGATGCACAGCAGTCGATCATTGGTCAAAACGGTGATCGGCTGTTTATTTCACATTTCGAACTCCCCTTGTTTCTCCACGTTGCTATGAATGGAGATTTTCAAGTGTACTTTAACCCAGGTTGGAGACTGAGGTCTGGAATTATTCTTTGGCATAACTGATCCTGGAGAGAAAAATGTTCTTGTCGAATTTCATCTGTCATATTTGAACCTTCATCCAGATGGCGAAGATCTGGTAGTTGTCAGTCCAAATCGATCTGTGAAACATTTTCCTTCTGCGTCCAAAATTTGGTGTATTAAATGGTTCATTTTATTTTTAAGACAAGACAAAACAAAAAAAACTACATGAACTAAAAGTTTGAGTACTTAGTTATATTAACATTTTCTTGTGAACGAAGCAAATGTTTGAAGCACTCTCCCTCCCCTGTTTGTTTCTGTGAAGCACCATGAACAGTTAGTAGGTTTTATTTTCTGTGGGTTAATTGTTCTAATCAACCTATAACCTAACCTTAAAAGACTTGACACACTGATAGGATTAGTTATGCTTGCCAAAATCACGCAAATTTGTGATGGATATGAAACCAGTTAGACTTTTAACGGGTTAAAGTACCTTGGATATCTCATCCGCGATGGCTTTTTTACCTTTTATGGACATTTCTTCTCGGCAAACAAGGCTGTTTAGACAAGGGCTGGTTACTAACAAGAGCATCATGGCTCCTACAACCTGCACACTGCTAGCTAGAACTGAGGGGATGGGCTTTAAACATATTTTTTATCTCTGTGAATTTCCTGATGAAGTTTTCTGTAGCATTTTATCAGCACACTAGAAAATGAAAAGTGTAATTTTGAAAATGGGGACAAATGAATCCTCTGCTGGAACAACATCTGGGTCTTTATTGACAGATTGTAGTTGAAGTACACAGACTTTACCGCACCGCCATTTTTACAGAAAACTTTACCGGAAACATCAGGTTATCAATTCCACAGTCCAACGACAAATCAAGAACGTTTTCCAAATTCATATTCATATTTTTGTAAAATTATTTTAAAATGTTTGACATTGACACAAATTAATTAAAAGGTGATAGTTCTGATTTCGAACTGATAAGCGTTTAACAAATTCTCACAAATTTGACGAGGGCTTTCTTTCTGATTGTCCAGGAAGTGGTAACCTTTGGAATGGACTGAATTAAAACTCGTAGTTTTCTTTAGGAAACGGTACTGGCTGAAATGGCTGCATGTATCCCAAAGTAAATGGCAGCGAAGATCTTCATATTTTACTATTTGTTATTAGCATGGTGATGTGTATGTCTAGCGTAACGAATCTTGCTCTGAAAAACGTATTTGCATGCATCAAAGGAATTTCCCAAAAAATATTAAATTCAGCACTAAAATTGGTGAAATGAATTTAATAAGCTGGTAGCTTCAAAGCTATTTTGATTTTGAAAGTTGTGCCTCAGACATGCTTGCCTTTTATCCTTTTATGGTCAATCTGCAACCATCATGAGTGCGCCTGAGAACTTTTGCTTCTTGGGAGTTGTTGTCACAATATACTACATTAACCTGTGCTGTGTCTGAAGATAACACAGACGGTGGTGGAACTTTTCCAATTTTAATTCTTAATACTTTGATTTAGTATCGTAATTCAGATTTAGTTCACAATGTTAAAGCTTTTCCCTCCCTCTCTCCAAAGCAAATATGGATGAATTTTCGTTTAACATATTTAATCCCACCACCTATGTTTTCTTGGGACTTCTATGCGAATCTTGGTCAGGGTTTTAGAGGATTCCACCAGGTATATATTAACGTAGTTTTAACCGGTCAGTAGTTTTAAGTCATGGGTGATGTTAAAATTTGAGCTCCATCTTCCTGCTACTAGTGACATTTGAGAAATGTTATTATAGGGGGAAACGAACGTAAAAATAAAGCGGAAATATGTAGCAATCTGTTTGGGAAAAAAAACGCCGACAGAGAAGGAAAAAACCCCGATAGGGAACATGTGAAATAGAGTAACATTGAGAACCTGAATGGTCCAACCTGTAGCAAATTATATAAAGCTTGTTAACAAAAAATGATAGATGGCGATAGAATAGGAATTAACATTAGCAATAATTATTTAACATAATATGAGAAACGAGTAATGATGGACAGACAATAGTGGAAAAGATACGATAGACTGGACAGAATAGCTGAACTTTTTTGTGTGTTTTTTTTTCAATTATTTATTTAACCCGCAATGTGCAGACTGGTAATGATGATTGCCGTGTGTTAACAGCATGGTCATGATGGTGCAGTGTGCCCTTGTTTTGCATTTACGAGAATGATTCAGTTACACGTTTTCCCTGATGTAGTGTTAAATCGTTTTTGAATGATCACCCACTGTGGACGTTCACTGCCGGTTTTTTTCGCTATTAAAAATTTTTAAATTTTACTAAGTCACAAAATCATGTGACCGCTCGAAGGAAACGATTTCACAATGTTACAATGGTCGATGACGTCAGGAAAACGTCACCGCCAATGCCGTTCGGCAAAGTGTAAAACGTGTAGCTTGTTTCCGATATTTTGTGCATGGTTTCACAGATAACAACAGGGGTTAAAATAGCAATGATTGACTGCATTTTCTGTACAAGGTTTGATGATTTCTCCGATTCATTAGAGGATTCGAAAATGTCGACAAATTGATATTTAATTATTTGTGATTGAATTACTGACAATCTTGGTCCCGATGTAAGTACGTATCATTTTTGAGTAGCAGTATACTATTGCTTTGGCACACACTATACCACACCTGTTCACTCGAAACACTTGCTTCGCTGGTCCTTTTTCTACATTGATGATAAAGTACATGTCGCTACAGTATACATGCGAATGAGTTATGATCACGAAAGGACAATGATGGTGGCTGAACGTGTTTAATGGACATGTCAACGGTTTGTTTCGTTGTCAGTCGGAAGGATGTTTCTTGTTAAGGACAGGGACACCTTTTGTGTGTTTTTTGTATCCTCGTACTGGTCATTTCGATAGATCTGGTTTTGTTGTTTACTGTCTTCTCGTCCTGAAATCACGCGTACTTTTAGTCTCGGTCACATCTTGAGTTACTTCACGAAAATCGACATTCTACTAACAAATGAACGTCAGAGCTTCACTTCACTTCAAATTCCCTTCAAACACTTTCTCGTGCAATAGTTGCCTTCATTGTTTAGATATTAAGGATGTCTGACGATTCAGGAGGCAACTGCCGTATTTTTTTGCAAATTTTTAACATAATCAAATGTTTGGTGCTCCAGAAAAAACAACCTCATTTAGATAATACATCATATAAAATTTAACCATGAAACTGTTTTTTATTTAATATAGGAGCAATCGGGGTCCGCTGCATGAAACCTATGCCCGCTTCATTTTTTAATTTGCTTTTTATCGGAAAATACGGCGAGACCATCTGACATGTGCCTTCAGTGCATTTTGGAGCAATGAATACGCCCGTTCAATTCGTTCAGATTGCATTGTGATCAAGCTGAATATGTAACACTGAACGCAAATGTCAGTTGAGTGACGCCGAGAGATCGTGACGCAGACGCATCCGCAATGCATAGACGCTGAATTGTGCATGTCTTTGATTGGAGCAATAGAAAGCACCACATAAAACCAAAACCCAAAACCAAACGTTCAAACATGAATTTGATGTTACTATTGTATTTCGTACAGAGTCCTGAACTCGGCGATATTTGAATCGTGGACAATTCTGACACCGTTTGGGAGTCATATTCTCTTCAATGCATTATTACTAGTACTACAGCTGCTGAACACCTTCTGGTTTACATTGATCCTGAAAATGGCGTACCGGTTTATCTTTGAAGGAGAGGTAGTACATCGTGTAGCACTGTCTGAAGAATCATAAAAAAAAACATGAAACTACCCCTGATGCACCATGCCTACAGCACGCTTGCAGTCAATTGTATTCACATTCACCAACTACCGATGCTCGATTACCGACCAATTATGCTGACCAAATATTTAATAACGCCCCACCTCCCACCTCCACCCCCGCCCCACCTCAACTGATACTTGGCGTATCTTCTTAAATTTTATGGGGTTTCAGGAAAATTAGCAGGAAAGAGTTGACCCCTCTCCCCCTCCCCCCTCCCGAGGAACTGAGGAATCCTGGATTCATCAGTGTGGACAGCGGTACACTTTCAAGGTCAATTGTTTTACCACAAATTGTTGGCCGCAAGTGATCAAGTGACCACCCAAAGATTCCCCTACTTCTCACCTGACACTCGACAAGGAACACGCCCCACGTTGTTTGAACTTTTTGTGTAATTATGATACCGTACTAATCCCAGCCCTATTCGTGTGCTTACTAGTCTGAGTGTAGTGGAAGTTGTTGTGTTTTATTGTTTCAAGAAGATATTAGTATTAGATGTGATATTCTACTAAACATATTAAAAGTATCGAGCATCGCTGGTTGTGACACTTCATTACTGATTTTGCTTTTTTTAGAGTAAAGGCTGCATTTACAAGATACTGCCTTCAAAGCGACTATGGCATGGACAACAACTGATCATGCTAGTCGTTGTCAAGAGGTGGTCGCTCATTTTAGTGCCCATCAAATTACTCTTGATTAATGTCCAATAGGAGTTCAGTGACAAAGCAGAAAAAATTACTGAAACGTGATTGGTCACTTTGTCGCATGCCAAACATAGTACTTTGATGAACATTACGAAATATTTTTAATTTTTGTTGTAAATAGTAGAAAAATTGTAATTTGTAATAATTTAAGATTATCAAGTGTCTGTCCTGGTGACTTAGGCAGACTTTGCCGAAGGATATTTTACTGCTTAACTGAGCATTGTAGAAATTCTTGCTTGCTTTCAATCATAAGTCACTAACCAAGACAAGTCATTCCCATAATTCACATGTTTTCAGGGATTTTGTTAGCCCTCAGTTTGTCCATTGTGTTCATTTTCCAGTCACATTTATATTTGGACATGTTGGTAAAATAGTGCACAAGAGTCGGCCATATTTCATTTCACAAGACAAAAAACACCCAATTACTTCGGGAATCTCTTCGCATCGCAGAATGGTTGTTCACAGGTCTGGGATAAGCGGTTGCTTCTGTCGCTACTATATTATTTTTTCCAAAAAATGGCAACTACACACACATGCACACTTATCTACAAGCTTCTATTTTTTTCAAAAAACATCAGGACCTTATGTGACGCAAACAAAGTGTCTGTTGTGCTTTTGACTACTGTTAAAACCGGGACTATTTTCCAACGATACCGAACTGATTTCTGGGTTGATACCAGTACGTACCCAAGTTGTTTGACCCCCACAGTGAATTTCGATGGTACTTTTTTATTCAACCAATAACAGGGAAGTGGGTCTTTTCGAAAACTTTGGCTGGTGAAAAAAAGGACCATGAAGTGGTTGTTGTTGCTAAGTAACACGCAGTCCTACGGTAGGGAGGGAACCTTCATACAAAGGGAAGTTAGCATCCTCATCAATTGGTTATGGTCTTTGTCAACAAGTCTGACCTTGTATTTTAGGAGTTAGCCTTCCAAGTGAATGGCCGTAAAGATGAGGTTTTATCTTTTGACAGCGGCCACAGCAGCAGTACCATGACTTCACAACACAAGAACATGTCGCCAGCAACAGCAAGGTTGCCTTTGCAGGACACAGACAACAGTCAGCGTTGGCGCACAGCTCTTTCTGTTTTTTCTTTTTTTTGCAATGCCGAGGGAAGTACAAAATTACGTTGCCAACGTTTAGCATTTAAAATGTGATTTCTTTTAACAGAGTTCTCAAATCCTCATCGTACGAATCGTGGACAATTGTCGGGCCCTACTACAGTTGCTTTTTGTTCAACGGTTTGTTATTCGGGCTGCTAGTTTTGAACCTCATGTGGTCTTGGACAATAGGATACATGGTGTACCAAAAAATTGCAGTAGGAGAGGTGATGCTCGCTTTTTTCCCAGTAGAGGGCAGGGCAGTGGCGTGGAACGCTTTAGTTGGCAGAGGACATATTAACATTTGCACGAAAACTGAGGCTTACAGGTAGCATGAGTCCCCGCAGTAACCAGACCACAAATTGGCGACAGAAGTCAAGACTTCTCTTCCCTCGAAATCAAGATTCCAGACATAACGAAATGACTTCCACGAGGTGGCGCTCCGATCACCAGTACCACGTGACGTCTTTCATGGACCTGCAGTTTTGATTTTGAGCCACTCCTTTCTCGATAATAGTGTTGCAATGCAATGTTACATGGAGTGGATAGCATTGCATTGCTAGGACAGCAGGACACAGTACCCACAGTACCCTTCCACTCACCCAACCTTTTAACCCGGATTAGTTTTCTAACCTGTTGTTTTGTCGGGAGTAGTTCATATTCTTTCCACATATATCTGGTTCTTCATATTTCGACTTTACCCAGATTTTGGTTACATCCAGTTGTCTACAGTTGCATGCTAATGATTTGGGAGAAGTTTCTTTCACATACGTGTCTCATGGTAGAGAATATCACTCCAGGTCCAATACATTTTGATACTTTCAACTTGGTAGCACGACCATCTATTAAAATACCAGTGCACGTTTACTAACAAAGGTAGTAGTACCGAATTTTAACTGGAAATAAAAGAGGAAATAGAAATTATACAGGAAGTACTCCCTGCGATCTTGCTTCCAATTGCCCGATGAATTTATGTGGGATTTGTCATGAAAGCAACAGTAGATGTGTTTACAACAACATTGCTGTCTGGAACATAAGGCTTATTCCTGGCAGTGCTGTTAATAATTTAACGCTCGAAGGTCGACTGGATAAACACATTTTGTTCATACCGGTAGAAGCAGTATTTTACAAATTACTATGTCTCACAGTAAAGAGACGTCCCAACTTGGATGAAGCCAATTCACATTTCTCATTGACATTATTCATACCCTTCCATTGGAATATCTTTTTTCGTTCCGCCTTTCTTCCTGTCCATTTTTTGATGTTTTGGATATGGGATCAAAATTTCTTTTCTGTCAACAGTTAATTTCTGTTCCTACCAAAATCTTAGTACCAAACGCCCCGTGAGTGGTGTCCACAGTTCACGTTTACTCTTTGCGCTTGTTGAATCAACCACCATGGAAAGTTCTTGAGAAGGACATCTCCGTTCGCTCTTCCGGTGGCAAACAAGAATTTTCTGCTGCTTATTCTACTCGTTTTATTGGCCCCTGATTCTTTGAATTATTTATTTATGTGTCACGTTTTCAACTTCTGATCTAATTTCACAGGTGATGAACGGTTACTGGGAAAAAGAGGCACTTTGAGGTTAACTTTACTTGGAGGTGTTCGAGGTGTTCTCCAACAATAAAACTTTCTTCATCTTTATTTTTCTGTTGTTGTGATCTTTGTATTATGTTGTTACCAGAGTGTTGAGGGCGACTTTTTACGAGATAAAGGTGTATGTGGGTCAGTTTGTTGCGAATGATGTCTTCAACGGAATGCTCTTGACGTTACTAGTTCTCAACGTCATGTGGACGGTACTTATAATGCGCCTGATCTACGAGCAACTTGTTACAGGAAAGGTAACGGAGAATATTCAGAGGTGTTGGATCTATTGTCAAGTTTTCCTTCCCCTCGAAGGAGCGGTATTATGTAGTTACCGACCACGTACGTAGTATGAGGGAGGGAATGTTTTCACAGGTGTCATTCCGTTTGGGCGGGGGCACCTGTACCCCTTACCCCCCGCCCCCTCCCCCCCAGCCAGGTATGTGGGTGATCTGCACCTGGTAGGAGCCTGGAAGGACCAGTCTGGGAGGATGACACAGCCCCAGAAGGACCAGGCAAGAAGGACCAGTCCAGACTTCCAAGCCCCAAATAGACCTGGTCAAGCATGATCAGCAAATCTAGAATGATCAGTGAGAACAAACGAGGGAAAGGGGGGGATGGCGTGGTCGGTATTGCCTCGTTTAAGGGGATGCTGTCTTGTTGCTTAAGAGGTTGAGGTTCCGTTGATGTCGGCTGTTGTGGTTTATCGTGGGTGTAATCCTCTGGCATAGGTTCCGAACAAAAAAAATTAAATTCTGTTGGTGATTGTTGAATGTCAGTTTCAATGTTACACACGGAGTTTTATCGTTGAAGTATGACGATGTTGGTTACGTCCCATGACAGATCTTTGGTCTTATGAAGCGTCCACGGAATTGGATTTATTTGTTTATATTTGTGTGGTAACAGTGGTTGGTATCTATGTTCCTGTGGTTTCTGTGTTGGGAATATTTCGTGTGATGGAACTTTGCGGACGCAAACAAAAACGTCATTTTTCAATGTCACCACATGTACTACAGAAGGTGAACAAAGATGACCCCCCTCCCCCTTGTTGGTGATCAAATTCTGATTTCTGTAATGAATGTTATTCTTGCTGTTTCACTTCGTACTTAGACTCAGATTGGTGTCATTTCTGTTAGTTAGATATTTGGCTTTTAAATTTTTGGCACGTGTCACGTGAATTTATTGCAATATGACAAGATAGCACTGCTTTGGATCAATATGCAGGTGGTGGTGGGTGTGTGTGGTAGGATGCTACGGAAGGCTTGACATGCAGCAGAAATATGCTTTGTTCGGAAAAGACTTTTCACACTACTTCGCTCCAGTTACACGAGGTTCAACCGTAATAACACTGGGTCCCGCTTACCCTGAGTTTGTCACGAAGGGAAATATGCTCGAACACATGTAGACCTGTAACCGTTTTTTGGCTTTGCGGTCAATCAGGGGAAATGAATCTCGGATCATTCTTCACAATACCGAGGCATTCGTAGTAAGCGGAATCAAGTGTACATACATTTAACGCACACAGAACACAAAGATTTACACTTCTCCAGCAAACTGACTGAACAGAAACTCTGGCCACGTTTTTAGACGTATTTTCCTTTGATTGATTCCCCCTACAGGGTGTTGTGGTCCGCGTGCTATGAATCATGGGTTACTCTGGGCCGTTCTACGCTTGGTTTGTGTTGAATGGAATGGCGTTCACCTTACAAGCTCTGAACGTAATGTGGTTCACAACCATAGTGCGTATGGTTTGTGACACGGTCGTGGCCGGAAAGGTATCCTTTACTATTCCAACAATCCTCTCTAAGCAAGGCACAAAATGCTAAGAGTTTGAAGTTTGATATTTTTGGGGTTTTACTTTGAATCCAAACTTACCACTTTCGACCTGTTGACAAAGAATATCGTACAGTGGAATCTCTGTCGTACAAGCGCAGAGCAATTTGCTGGCAAACAAACTGGAAAGGATAATTGGTATCGTAGACCTAAAAAGTGAGGTGACCACCCGGTAGACCTTAAATTAAAAGCAAAGGTTCCACCAGCTACTTTTGTCTGCACTGAGCATCTTGAGCATGGGATTTCTTGTGCATTCCCATGGCAAAATAGAAATAATTTTCGCAGTAAATCCATTCAAAGTGGAATCTTGGAGTAATATTAGGTCAGTTTCTGTCCTGTAGTGTGGGGAAAAGAAATTGTAATGGACGAGTAATGATAAACGAACTTAACCTGCCGACTTTTTCTCCTAGCATTTTGCCTCTTGCAGTTTTGTACTGTTTCTTCGTCCGCCAGTCTGTTCCTCTTATGGTCACGGTGTCTTTTGATAAAATCAATGCAAATCACAGTATTTACCCACAAAGGGCTGATTGCAGTGTCTGCAAACCAGTCGAGAGGCACAGACTGCACTTTAGAAAGATAATTTTGGTGAATCCTACATTTTAGCAATGGTTTGTGTGGATAGAAACTAAATGAATTGGTTTTTGCCATTTTTATTCGTTCTTGTGTTAATGCTGTCTGTGAACTTTTCGAGTGTAAGCTTTTTTTTGGCTGCAGTGGATTTTATTCTTTTTCTTTTTTTCCATTTCATATGCACCTTTCACTCAAGCAGGTTTGATGGTGATACCCAACAAGTGTTTTGCAATGAACCCGATCTCTTCGTTCTCTCTCATCCACAGCATTTTACTAATTTTCCAGAAGTGTTTCAGTTTGCAAAGTGGAACTCCAAAAAAATCGTTTCTTTTTCAATTTTCCTAATTTAAGACTCCTGTGTCTGTCTGTTATTTATTAGATTGCTAAAGTCGACTTTGTATGACTGCTGGATTATCATTGGACCATTGGGCATATTTTTGGTGGGAAATGCGTTGTTTGTTGTGTTACAAGGGCTCAACATTATGTGGTTCACCACCATTTGTCGTATGGTCTACGACACTATTTCCAAAGGACAGGTGAACAAAACCTTACTCTTAAAAAACAAAACCTTTAAATTAACGAAACAACCAGTAGAGACCCTGGTTTATCACATTCGTAAAGCGCTGTGTGTAACGAATTGTGAACCATTCCATTCCACAAACCGAATTCCGCAGTGAAAGGTCTTTTGCACTGTGTGTCAGCGACTCTGTCAGTGCCAACTTTTTTTAGTAATTAATGTGTTTTCCGTTGCATTCGCAGAGAATAGGTACTGTGCATTCTCTTGAACTGCAACAGTGACTCCATAAATACAATAGTATCCTCATTGCACACTTCGCTGCACAGTGGAAATGACACCCCCCCCCCCCCGAATTACAGAAAGTGTCAAGTTCAATGGAGAAAAATAAGTTTCATTTACCTTTTCCACCTCCGGTAGAACCTACCCCCAGCCATTCGTTTCACACGGAGTTTACGGTGACAACTTGATGGGCTCTTGTCCAAACGTCGTCCTGCAATACAGTGGGTGTGCATCACCGTTGACGTGATCATTTTGTTCGCAATGAAGGAGATTTGCGCATTATTGCACGTCTCTGCAATAAATTTCCTTCTCGTGTCTTGGTGAAGGCCCCTCCCCCTCCTCCTCCTCTACTATCTCGTTGTCTCCCTTAGAGATGAATCAAATCACCAGCTTTTCTGTACTGTAGTACGATAGTCTATCTTTGTCTTCAAATAACTTGCAGAACAAAAGTTTACGTGGTTTATTTCAAAAAATTACCAACTAAACGTCCCCTCAATTTAAAGTCTTGCTCTGACCCCAACGAAAGCGCACAGGAAAGGGACGAGCAAAGAATGCTTCGCTTTCGCTCGATGCGAATTCTCTAACACGCTTTTGCTCAAATTTAACGCTAATTCATTTATTTAACTCACCAGAAAGTTACTTTAAAAATGGGAATTCACAGTAAAGTTCAATGTAAACAGTTCAGATGCAAGTCATTGAAGGTCCCAATAACATTCTTTATTTTCCAATCCAAGAGACCTAAACTCCTCGTGTTTACACCGAACGAACGGCACGATTATTACCGCCCGTGTGCGTAGTACGACGGGAAGGTACTGTTTTCACAGGTGTCTGCCTGTCAACAGGGAGGGAGATGGATGGGGTACCCCGGACAGGACAGGGGTACCCCTCCCGCCCCCCCTCGCTTCCAGACAGGGCAGGGTATCGCTCCCTCCCCATTCCCTCAGACAGGGCAGGAGTACCCCCCCCCCCCCCGGACAGCCTACGCAGTTGGTGGTATGCCTCTTGCGGTCGCACAGGAGGAGTTTCTTGTTTAACGATAACAACAGTAAAAGAGTTGCACTCGCGTTCGTTCGATGTGATTAAGCCCTTAGCCGGTTGGTAGTTCGAATAGGTCTGAGCAACAACGGCCAAAATTGTACACACACTGACTTCCAGAGGTGGCTCGTATTCAGGAAAATGTCCGTTTGTTTCTGTAGTGTAAATGAATTAGTTCCCTTCAAGTAACAAAACTTAGATTGCTCCTACAAAGGCTGATATTCAGACAATTGTACCACTTCGCATTGCACGTAGGCTTAGAGAATCTGACCCATTCGTGCTTGACCCTATTCGAACTAGCAGATGTTCACCCGCTCATCTTTCTGGTACACTTTTGTTGGCGTCTGCCACAGTTGTTGTTTGTCTTTGAGATGCGCGAATGATTACAATTAATAAATAAGCAGGTGGAAAGTAGGTCAAATTCTGTAATTGAATTTTGTGTTTGAAGGAAATGGCATGAGATCAGAAAGCGATGTTAGAATGTCCATAGTGTCTTAGTATGTAAAGTTTCTTTTGCCTTGCACTCCTTTGGAACATTTGCTCTTGCATTTCAAGCAGCACATGATCCTCGGGACACTTTCCTTGTCTGCTAAACTACTGGGCTGTTCTTAGTGTGGATGGTGGGAAATTGTCCAATGGGAAAGACAGAACAGCCCATAACTCCCAGTCATACTCCCCAAGATCCATGTAGACGTAAGACTGGTGGACCTTTGTTGTCTGAAATTTACATGGATAATACTGTGGCATGTGACAGAACAGCAGTTGGTTTTTTCGGTCAGGCGATCGGTTTTTCTAATGCAGAATTTAAGGAGCTATTCACACTGAGCGAAAGCGAACATTTACTTCTGATAGTGAATTGTTATGGCTAAGAACCCAACTGGTAGTGACTTCGCTTTCGTTCAATCAGAATGAGCTTTGATACGATGTGTAAGTAACTGCAGACAGGGCAACTAGTGGAGGGTATCTTAACAGGGTTGCCACGTGTCAGGGAAAAGTCAGGGAAAAACAAAAATTTCTCCAGGTCAGGGAATTGTCAGGGAATTTTGAAAAAATGTCAGGGAATTTTGGCCATTTGACCAATGTCAGGGAAATGTCAGGGAATTTTGTCATGACAATTAAATTTTTCTAAAAATGATTAGCCTTTTTTTTGCTTACATACTTTTTCCAAGTCCTAAAATATTGGTTAGCCTTACTTCACTCAGCATACATTACCATAATACCTTTTTCAAAATACTTGATTACTTCTATGAGTACTATTTTTTACATCAATTCCTTTGTGGCAAAAATATTTAACACAGATGTAGGCCCTTTAAATTGTTTTTGTGGATAATTCTTGTTTTTAACTTGGAAAAATAAAATAAATTGTCAGGGAAAATAGTAAATATGTCAGGGAATTGTCAGGGAAATGTCAGGGAATTTTGAACCGACTCAAATGTGGCAACCCTGATCTATCGTCGTCATAGTCGTGGTCATGTCCTGCTTTGTGTCCGTATTCGTTGTTTTGATTCTTTTGTAATAGTAAATGAAAACTGAACAGCTTACAGAGAGCATTCATGAGTAAACAAACCAATCAACTAGTGGGAAGGAGCAATTTTGGCAACAGGATTTAATTAATAATCAACACGTTAATGACGTCAATTTGTTTTAGATTCAGCTTAGTTTTTCGCTTCAGTAATTGTTTCAGTAGAAAAGTTGGAATCCATGTAAATCGTGAAGACGAAAACTTAAGCCAATAACATGTCGTGAGCAAGCAGTTTTGAAATATCATAACGGTTTATTGCTGCTAGTTCGCTATATCAAAATTCATTCATATCACATGTCTTAATTTGGTTGGGTCTTCCTCACAGTCGTTTCCATGCAATATATTTCTGGCAATCAGTTTTCGTAACTTGGCAACGTCATGAGGAAGACCGAAAACTACTTCCCATACAAAAGATACAAGACTTGTTTCAGACGGTCGACGTCTGGTTGTTTAATTATAACGTGTAGTAAATAACTATGTTTATTTGCAGTCGTAAGTGTATGTATGCATGTAGAAAGTGGGAAAATATCATTGGGAGAAGGTTTTGTTAATTCAAGTTGTAGATTTTAAGGGGAAAAACGCAAGAAATTGCCTGCAAAGTTAGAGAACCAACGTGTATAACATTGGTATGCTTCATTGCGTTATGGTAGGAAAAAGGAAGTTCATCTGTGGCATAAAGTAGTATCACAAGATAGGTGATGGCCAAAAGGTTAAAACGAAAAATTCTCCATAAATGTCCCCACGGAATGGAATTCCACGGGGTGGTGGCTGGGATGGTGGAGGCGAACGAAAATTAAAGCACGAAATTATCGTGATATTTAACAAATTGTACCACTAATTTTATCGAATGTAAGCATGCGATACAAATATAACCTGAAATAGTTTTTAAGCCTGTAAGTAGTCATTTGAAAAAGAAGCATAAAAATACTGGGCATATGGATGTGGCATGTAATATAAATAATCAGCATGTTACTGTGCTTTTCATTTAGTTACTTTTAACAATTTGTTTCCATTTAGTATCATTTAATTCTCTGTAAAATTGGAGCAATTTAAAAGTTGCTTGCTAATTAATACAAGGTACCTTTTCGTATATTTTTAGAATATCAATTTCTAAATTATTGTGGGTTCTTTTTCTATTTTAAAATAAAATACTTTCGTTAGCTTGAAATGTAAGTTGTGGTTTTGTTGAAAAATGAATGTTCGTAAACTAACGCGAGTGTTTTGTTATTAAACGCACAGGTAGAGAAGGATGAGAGAAGTGAGACGGAACCCGACTCGGAGTCAGAGGATGAGAAGCACATCCTGCACGGAGACGGAGAACAACAACACGCCGCCAACGGAACAGTCACAGGTTTGTTGTCGCTCGTATGTAAAATGGGCACGGCAGGGGGATGGGTCACCTGGTCCCTCCTCCCCCCTGGACCAGACCAGACCTAGCTGGGAGAGGGGGAGGGGTAGTGGTGAGGGGGAGGTAGGTAGGTCACCTGGTCAGGGTACCCCCTCCCCTCTTCCACGGGACCAGACCAGACCTAACCAGGGGGAGGGGATCCAAGGATTAAACCGTGTTTGCTGATGCAAATGTTACACCCAGTCGACTCGGCCTTGACTCGTTTAGGTTTTTCACGGTTGACAATATGACGCGGACCCTGAATGATCTATCTTACTGCTTTGTTGTGTAATTGGCATACATCAATAACTGAGATCCTTGATACAATTACAATCGTTGGATATATTTGCATAGTTTTTACACTGATGCTGAAAACCCAAATACAAGAGCTGTTGTGTCTTTCGAAATCCAAAAATAAGGACGGTAAGTCATCGTGCATTTTCGGCGCATTGCTATAACTTCGCTTACATTATTTTGCAGACATGGCGGACGGACCGACGCTGCGCGGTAGGAAGAAGATGAACAATGACGTCGGCGCCGCCCTCAACAACAACCCTTCCAAGCGATAGAACCACGTAACCAACCAATGCTACGTTACCATAGCATCTATAGCAATGAACACAAGAACTATAGCAAGTCTGGACTTCAATGCACACAATGTCTGAAGTATCAATAGATCACAGAGCAACGTCAAAAACATACACCTGGCAACCACTTTTTTCCTGACAACCTGCTGTAGTAATGAATAATGCTTGAATCGACGACGCTAACGCAACTCCTATTGCACTATGTACTGTATTAGACACGATAATACCTCGACTCTATGGTAACTGTACTAATGTTTCCATGGCAACTATTTTTGTGCTATTTGTTAACTATATTTGTTCACGTAATTGTTTGATTGTAAAGAGAGGTGTTATTCGGTTAAATTCCTTTTCAGTTTATTTCTATGTTCTTCAGATCTGGCTGCTATGTGTGCGAAAATGCCCGTTGACTTCACATAACATCATGTACAATATTAAAAGATTACAGTTTGACCAAGATCAAAGATCTTGTAGATCGAATTTGTTTTACAAATTTTGAAACTTGATTGATTTGTTTGAATGTTCATGTTTTTTCGAAGAAGGTGCAAAAAAATGAAAAAAGTTCCTTTTTGGAAATCGTCAGAATGAGATGTTTCATCACTAGGTCTGTAATGAACATTTTAAGAACAACATCTAACGACAGTTGCAACAATCAAACTTGTTTACTTAATGAAATAAGTACATTAGCGCACAAGAGGCGTTTGTCTAAGTACACTTGAGTCCCGCTTGTAACGAGTTCGGTTACAACGAGAACTCGGCTACAATGAACAATTTTTTTTGCAACGAGCAAGTTTTTGTGAATCAAGTTACTCGTTATAACTGGAACCCAGTGTAAATCAAGCTGCTTTTTGCACAATGGGCCTTCGCTGGGCAAGTAAGCATTCATTTCACTGTGATCTCTGTGCCTTCTTTTATGATGTACATAGCAATGCTGTTTAAAAGTACGTCTCTATCTGTGGGTTAGTAAGTTGCTTGAGGAACTTTCTAAGTTCTACTTTATTCTTTGTTAAATTAACATTGCACTGTAAATATATATTTCTCTTTCACTCGGTGTGACTGGACTTTTTCCGTCTTCATCTGTACAAACAAACAAAATCAAAAACCCATTCGTGAAAACGGCGCTAGAATCCAATTTTACTGTAGATTTTGCATTGTACATTCATACATTTGTAAAGACCAGGGTTGAAAGTCTCCTACTTTTTCCTACTTTTTGGGATCTCTCCTACTTTTTCCTACTTTAGGGTCAAATTCCTACTTTTTCCTACTTTTTTAGGATTTTACCCTAAAAATGCAAATTTTCAAAGAAAAAAATTTTCGGCCTCGCTTCGCTCAGCATAATTTTTCAAAAACAATACATTTCTGCTCTTAATGTTTGACTTTTTGTTTCCAAACATTATTAGATCTAGTAACAGAATGTAATATCAATGGTTTATAATATGTATGCATATATTCACAAATGTGTGGTTGATTCAACCTGATCATTTCAGACTCTCTCAATTGTTGAGTAGCAAATGGTTTAAACTTTTTATTTCCATAGTAACTTATATTAATGTGAACAAGTTGGTTTTGTGTCATGTTACTGTCCTCACTGAGCATTTGTACCTGTTCAACATATTGTTTTCATGATAAAATTATCCTTTATTGTAATCTAATTAACTTCTTTATGCATTTATTGGTGTGAACTAGATCTGATCCCTAATTTTATTGGATGATGTTATCTCATTATGAGCATTTTTGTATTATTACTTAGCATTTTAGCCTCATTCTGAACTACTGTTATACCATTAAAGAGATACGGATTCTTATATTCTACTCTTTGATGATATGAATATGCTTACCATAGAAAAATGAATCAAACAGATTCACAATATCTTGAGTCCTAGATTTGTTATGCTTTAGATTTGATTTACTAGTCAAAAAACAAAATCTGTGGTAAATCTTGATTCCATTATCACAAAAAACTGTGGCATATTGGTGTGAATATTGAGAAATAATCATAAAAGGAAAATACTACATACCTTCAGAGAACTTTTCAGAGGGTTCATAGCTAAGTCAAGCAATTAGCTTTAGATAGACAATTTCTAGTTCTTGGCAATTTCAAATACTGTACTACTGTCTTGATATAAATTGACTCACCTTGGTAAAACTAGGTTCTAGCTGTGGTAGGTCTAGTTAAGGCAAAATATTGAGTCTGTGTGCATTGACAAACTGTTATGCCTAATATACTTTAGTAGATTATTGCTGAACAACTGTTTACCACTGTTTACAGGAATGAAACTTCTTTGAATATTGTTTGAACATAACAAGAAAATAATAATCCAATGTATTACACTGCCACTAAATCACATAAGATTTACCAAGTGTTCATATTTACATTTATGAGGATAGTATAAGTGGCACTCTTGAAATTCAGTGGAGGGGCCAAAGAAACATAAAATGTACATAGTTGCAAAGGTAGCAACTTTTTCTTGACTTATTTTCATAAAAACAATACTAAGATCTGTTAAAAAGATTAACTAGGAAATAAATCCAGACTAGATGCCTGTCAGAATTTTAGAAGCTTATTAATAACAACAAGTAATAGTATGAGTATTACTTACTTAATCAGATTTCATGATGAAAAAGGCCTGAGTATTTACAATATTATGCTTCAAGTGTGAGGTCAGTGGATATTTTTACTTTAAAAAGAAGTCTAATCCATTGTAGCTAGCTACATTACATGTAATAGTAAGGAAGGCTGCTCAGTTCAGTCTAAATTTAGTCCTCCAACAGTAATTAGGTATCATCAAGAGGTTCTAGAATAAGGTTCTAGAATAGCAACTAATTAGGTGTAGAATGGACATTTTTAGAAGAATAGGTGATTTGCCTCAAAATCTACAAACGAAACAAGCAATCACACATACCAGTATACAAAACAGTGATAAAAACACTAATAAAATTCCTACTTTAAAGGCAGAAAAATTCCTACTTTTTCCTACTTTGGGCTGAAAATTCCTACTTTTTCCTACATTTTTGACCTCTCCTACCACTTTCAACCCTGAAAGACACAATAACTACTACAAAATAGCACTGTAAATGCTTTTCAATTTTGCAAATTGTAAAATAGTGGTCCCCTTACTTTAAATTGTTTTGAGTGAAGAATGCTCACCTCTCGCAAAGTTTCATTAAATTTTAGATTCGTAATGTTTCAGTGAGGCTACAAATTTATGTGCAGTCTAACTTTTCCATCATATTCACTCATTTGGACGACCACGCCATTATTGGGGAACAGTGGCAAACAATTGTGTTCGTCAGTCTCTTCTGTAACATCCCAGGTGGTTGAGGGTTACTTCTCGTCCCGACACCCTGGTAAAATGGAGTGGCCGGACAAAAACTTCTTTTTTATGCTCGTCGTATTCATTCAGAAATTTGGTGTTATCGCTTTAAATATTTCAATCTATGTTATCGCGTTGAAGGAAACTGCATCGATCAAAATAAAAACAACAACAAACAAACAAAAAGAAAACGGTGACGTATGTAATATTGTAATCAGTTGTAATGCGTGTACTCGGATTTACGCGGAGGGATGTGATGTGTGATCGTTGGAAACTGGCGTGACTGTGTTTGTTTTCGGAGAGCAACGAAGAGTATTAATATTTGTACTTTTGTGTCCAAGAAATTGTTATCGTAACTTACTAACACATTCCTGACATGGACAAAATGCTCATTCTAATTATGTTGAGGTAAATGCACGGATGTTCAACTTTTTAAGACTTGTTCACATTGTGCGAAACCGATATCATTTTCTGATCTATTCTCAGCAATTGCAGAAAAATCGTTTCATATTAAATACGACACGGATGAAAAATAAAACGCTTTTGGATAAGCTTTTAAGTTCAGAGTCTGTACTGTGAAGGAACGTGAATGCGATGTCAATTCGAACTGCTTTGTGGTATCGAGTTCAACTGAGCGAACGTGACGTCGTATTTCTGTTTGTTCAACGTGAACAAGCCGTTATGTGTCATCTAGCCATCATCAGATAAAAAAAATGATTTCTTGAACTTTAATAGTTGTCATGAATTAGAAAATGCTTTCAATAATGCTACATGTAATTTGGTCCCATGAAATGCGTGAAATTTATGTGTACTGGTGAATCAAAGAACTAGTGGAGAAGAAGTTGCATTGTACAGGGTCTATCCAACAAGACTTCGTACACTTGCCCTGGAGCCACGCTTGTAGTATATGATTATGAACCAAATTCATGACACAGTGAACAAGTCCGTTAATTTCACTCTTTATTTTATGTTAGAAAAAGATAACTTATCCGGTTATACATGCGAGGCGAGAATTTAGTTTTTGGGCATTTCAAAGAAAGTAAATGTATGGATGTAACGTGCCATTTGATTATAGATGTGATTCGAGCTTTGTATTGTTAGATCTATTTTTATAGCGGTAATGAGGATAGTGGGTTGGGTAACGTTTTGATTGGAACCTCCTTTGAAAGGCCACCGCCCTACCAATTCCTTGAGAACAGAAAAAATTGCTCCTAATATTTTCATATACATTGGATGTGAGTCACAGAAATTTGCTCTTTGAGGTCGTAACTGAATTGGTTCTTAGCGGTGTGGCTCTCAGAGGTTCTAATTTTGTTCTGATAGAATATTATGTGGAAGAGAATGTTGTCGGTTCAGTTTTATTTTTTGCATCAGAAGAAATGTTTCCATATTGATTGATACCCCCCGTCCTTGAAAATATAACCCGAATTTCCAGTATCTGTTGCTGTAAAACATATCTGAGTACATGTTTTGAGCGCAATCCATCCAGTTTAAACGATTGAAGGTACTTTTCAATCAAAGTAACCGAAATACTTAATAGTGAGTATCAAAGTACGAATAACATCTGCTATTTTAATTTGAATTTTGTGGAAATCTCCACAGGAAAATTGTGTAGCGTCCTTCAAGGTAATTGTGTTCTCCATTTATTGCTGCTTACGTGGCACACAAATGAAGTGGCGTTAATCCTTTTTTTCTAAAATAGACGGCGATGGCAAAGTACGCTTATTGCTCCCCCATTTTGTTGTGTTGTAACAACTACGAGTTCTGGAAACACCCCTCTATTTCAGTAAAGGTGCACGGTAATAACAAAGAATGGATGCAGAGTCCATTTTAGCAATTTCCAATTTCCTAGTTGTCAGTCACCATCATGTCAAATGTTACCACAGGTGAGAGTCCCTTTGTACCTAAGGAAGCAAAGTCAAAATGTCATGCTGCGGGAGATTATAACTATTTTTCTTACTATTGTTAATTAATTGGTGTAAATATTGGTATTGTAATCTAATGGCTTTGGATTAATTTAGATTTGATTCATGGTTATTGAGAGGTGGAGTCATTACAATGTTAAATATCACCCTTTTTTTACAATGTGTGTGAGCTTAAGTATGTATGTAGTAGTGTTCAAAAACGAACGAGATGCAATTTAATAAATGTAGTAAAAGGTAAGCCCTCGTGTTCTTTGTTTCATAAAGCACGATAACTGGAAGAAAAATGCACTTATTTTAAGAAAATCAAAGAGTTGGAGAATTTCCTGTGCTGGTTCAGAAGGAGGAAGTTTAGGATAAATTGAACGTGCGAGTTTCCCATGAAATTTGGATTTTTGGCTACCTCTTCAAACGATGACTTCTCCATACTCCAGCAAAAATGATGGAAGTTGAATGTTCCAGCTATGGAACATTCGAGTTTTTCATAAACACACAAAGCTGGCACTATTAACAACTTTGTATTCCCATATAGTTGCAGTTTTTTTTATTTGCACCAATTGATACAACTGAATGTGAAATTAGAAGTCAAGGGGTATGCAAGGACCATATCTCAAACCTTCATACTTTATTTCAATCTGAGATAAGAAATGATTGTGTTTTTCATTGACTTTCATTTTGCTGTTTACACTAACCTGGATCTGATGTCAGCTGTTCATCTAGAGCAGTTTATTAGTTCATGAATTATGCACTAAACAATGGACCGCAATTACATTTCACATAATCTGATTGGCTGGGAGCTCTGCATATGTGATTATTGATACACAATACAACGGCATGTGCGCGAGTGGAAAACGGACGGCTTCAAGCAATACACGAGACATCTCCATTTGTGTGCTTTTAAGGGTTTGTTTACACCTGAATTCTGTGTTAAAAAGGTAAACTTACTTGTTTGGCAAAACGAGACCATAAAGCGAGGATCAACATGTTTACAGAGGAAGGTTATTAATTCCGAGACGGGAGTACCTTCATACACCACTGCAAGTGTAGCATTTCATTGTTTGTACATTTGACATTGACTTGAAACACACACATGCATGCATGTCGCAAATTATCCTTACTTGGTAGTGATACACAATGTGTTGATCAGTAAAACTTGGATTTTCATTAGAAATCATAGTTGGATACCGAACAACAGAGTTTCATGAAGATAAGCACAGTCTGTGAAGGTAAGTTTTCTATTGTCAACCTTTCAGCCTTTTGCATTATTTACTTGTAGGTCTTTACTTTGCACAAACATCCATCACAAACGGAAATAAGAATCAAGTATGCTACACATGCCTCATACATTATCAGTGACAAATTTAGTGGCACGGAAGTTTATCCAAACAATTCTCTACAGGGGCAATTGAAAGGGACCAGTTGCATAAATGAAATGAGAGGAAGAACACTCAGTGCACTCACTAAGAATTTAAAACTAGGAATCAAATTTAATTGCGGGCTAGCTTTAAATATGTACGTGCCAGGCGAATGAATAGATAGCTGTTGAGTTCAATCCTTCATCAATGCAAACACCCTATCGGAAGAATATCCAAAACTGGTTCGTAAATAGTTTTATAATCGTTCTCTAAGAGAATATGTTTGTTTTCAGTCAGTATTTGCTGTCCAAAGAGTTGCAAAAATGTTTTCTCACAGAAACCGTCATAAAACCATTTACGAGCCAGTCAGAATTGGATGTTTATCCGTCAGGGTGGCAAGGTGCGTCATGATTCTCAACAGTGACTTCAACTGCATGGTTGTGAACATATTTCACTCGATGTTCAGTGATGCTCATCGTGATGTAATGTGTAAAATATTTGATTTAGAATTTCATTCAACTTACAAATTATTGCTTGTTCAATTAAAAAATTACGGTGAAATTTTGTCTTCACAATCTACTAGTATGTAAATCAACGATGCAGCCCATTGATGTGCAGAACAGAATTAACACTATTAGGAAGTCTTCAATTTGTAAAGCTAATTTTACCCATGTTAATTTTGAAATTTAAATCACAGAACATTAATGACAGCACTAATGACAATCGGCAAGGAGAGGAGGAGAGGTCGAAGGTATTTTTTTAAAGAACCGGAGAGCCTATTTGCTTCCTACTCTTAAATAAGGGTCTTATGCTTTGTACGATTCAGTTTTCTGTGAATAAGGACCAAATAAGGCTACTACTGATTGGTACTATTTGAGACATATCAGATACTGAAATTCCTTTTTAGTGATTCGTGTCCCCACCAGCTGCCCCAAGATTTAAACCCAAGTCTAAAAGACGATGAAGAAATGCACCGCTCCAACAGTTTACAGCTTCATTCTTGTAGAGGTGAACCACGCTCTTGTCAAACAGTATCAGCCTTAATGTCCTAATGCACCCGTAAGATTGATATATACATTTTTCCTTGCTGGTGCACGACTTCCCTGCTTTTGTAAAAGGCATCACAGTACGACCCAGCGACGGTGTCGGAGATTGTTTACGTTCACTCACGGAATGCCTAATCACCGTTGTTCCGCATTCAACCCATTACACATGCAATGTGCAGTACTGTTCAAGGTGTTTACAACATACTATCCACACAAAGTGAGAAGATTTCTTTTTTCCTTACAATGTACAAAAAGTGTAAAAAGTCACTTCAATCAAATGAGTTGCTGAAATAAGCATGGTAAAGTTACCTGTGTCTAATGAAGTCGGTCGCAGGTGTCTGTAAAGACATAATTCATCTCACATTGAGCAATACAAGAATTAGTGTTAATTATGTTGAGTTGAAAACCTACATCGTAGCAACAAATGTGTTACCAAAGTAAACCTAATTTAAAAAGGGATGGCCAAAATTCACCATATTTCGTGGATTGTAAACCCACCACTACAAGTAAATGGTGCATTTCTGCAGCCAATAGACTCTATGTTAACCTCATGACCAAAGCTGCTTACTGTAATGTAAATGGTCAGTTACCTGAAATTGTTTTTTAGTTTCCCAGAAAAGGCAAATTACGCCATCTTCAATAATTTATCGAAAGTAAAAACAACAGAAAATTACCAATGACCTGTAACTCTGTAAGGAATTGAGCCACAAGTTTATAAATATGGTTTATACCGTTTCCTAATTACCGCCCGCGTACGTAGTACGACGGGAAGGTAATGTTTTGACACGTGTCTGTCCATCCATCCATCCATCCATCAATCTGTCTGTCCACAGGGGGGGTACCCGTATCCCATAATGCTTTGCAACATTTCCCAGAATGCCATGGGGCAGCTGGGGGGGTACCTTGCCAGGTCCAGTCAGGGGGGGTACCCTGGCTGGGGGGTACCCTGGCCAGGGGGGTACCCTGGCCAGGGGGGTACCCTGGCCAGGGGGGCTACCCTGGCTGGGGGGTACCCTGGGTGGGAGGGGTACCCTGGCAGGGGGTACCCTGGCTGGGGGGTACCCTGGCCAAGGGGGGGTACCCTGGCCGGGGGGTACCCTGGCCGGGGGGGTACCCTGGCTGGGGGGGTACCCTGGCCAGGGGGGGTACCTAGTTAGGACAACATAGGGAGTACTTGCTACACGGCGGGCGGTATGCCTCTTGCGTTCACGCAGGAGGACTTTCTTGTTATAATCTATTGTGGCTCAGATTGTGATAAGCTATCGCGGGAGCAGTTTTTTTTCAATAAGAATTGTGAGACCAGACACATTATTTACGTAATTTTTTCAAGGGTATGTTGCAGAAAAATATATCCGTGTATAATTCATATTCAGCTGCATAATTAAGCCGTCTTGTCCTTCATCACGCAAACCAGGTACTAACAACGTCATATTGCACAGTTTCTTTGCATGAAATTAGATTTAATGAATACTGCATGTTTTCTTTGTGTGTTTAATATAACAGATGTTTGAAACAATGAAGATTGGAACAAGCATTAATTTATATGTAATTCTATTCTTAAGCAGGACTTAGTATTTAATTCTACAGAGAAAGAGAGAAAAAAGATCGTTTCTTTCCAACCAAACAGCGACAAGATCTATTCATGAAATAAGATGGCAATTAGTTTCTGATAAGCATTCAAATTAAATAGATCAGTTTAAAAATGTATACCATGCATTGAAATGATACTTAATTCTACTCAAAATTGTTGTTTTGTTTGGAATCTTTTTTTTTCTTTTTTTTTAATTTTTTGTCTGGACCAAGGTCCATTTTGTGGAGCCACTGATTGCTCCTGTTTTGGACTTCGTGTGTCCTTCCTCATGGGTTTCAAATCCAGAGTGGATATCTTGCCTGCACTCTTTCTTGCTTGCATGCTGTGATCCTGAAGGTCACATCTGGTGCGACACCTGCCTTTTCCACCAATAGGGGTGTACACTGTATAAGAGTGTATACAGCATGGCAGCCGGTCACGTTCCCTACATGCCACGTTTGTAACAGAGGTAGGTTGCCGGGATTCGATCGGGAGACCTCCTGCACAGCGAGCAGACGTGCTCTCCACTCGGCAACCGCGACCGGCTTTTGTTTGGAATCTTCTAAGATAACATAAAGTACTTACTAAAAATAACAGCTTCAAGCTATTCAATTAAAAAAAAATAGAGTGATAAATTGACAGCTGTTTACAAGGACAACACGGATAACTTATTGTTAATAATAATCATGAAGAAATTTTGATTTATTGGTTCACAACCACTAAGCGTTTTTGCCTTCGTATGAATTCAACTGCTTTGCTGGTAACAGATGTTTAGCAACTTGAAAACTATAATATTGATTGTTTCTTATGCCGAGGGGTATAGGATGTCCAATCGAAATGATCACAATTGCCAAGGTTTGTTTTTCCACTTTTGGATAATCTTCTCGAACAATTGCTTCTGATAATTACCATGTATCAATCATTACCAAATGATAGTTGTGCTATTGATTGTGGTGTCAATGGGAAGGTATATATGGTGCATACAATAGAGTATGAGTAGCCATTAACATATTAGACCACAACTGGTACGAAGCTTTGGAAGCATAGTTGTACGTCTTGATTTATTTACACACGTTTAGTCCTTTTTTTTGTACCTGTCGAAGAATTGTAACACAACACAAATGACAATGTCAAGTTTGAATGTATTGCTCTGAAGGTTTTTGGTGTTTAGGAATATTTGGTATGCAAGACTGAAAACGTTGCAAAGCAAAGTTGTTGCTACTGCATATTCACACTTCTCCTCGCTGGGTAGTAGTTAGCACGTCAACCTGTTGTGCGAGCATTTGGGGTTCGAATCCCGCAAGTGTTACTTGCCAGACTTTGTTCTGGGGGACGCAAAATACGGATTTGAATTTTTCTCTTTCATCATTACAGGCTTCACGTGAAGGGTCATCATTAATTGAAGACCTCTCGATGAATTAATTTTTAACCTGGAGGAATACAGACTTGAAACCACTGAACTGATTGCTCACGAGAGTAACTTACAACCATGGGAAAGAATGGACATAGGAAGTTACGCCAGAGGCAAATCTCTGATGATATCAACAACAACAGCAAGAGCCAAAATGGACACAGCCATCCAAACGGGAAAAGAGACAATAATAGAAATGGTCACAGGACTAAATGTGGCAGTGAATCCACTCTTCATGGAGAAAGTCGTTTTGGAATTCTTTTAAAGTGTATTGGGTATTCACTAGTTTTGGTGCTATTCTTTACTTTGTTCTTCCACACACAACTGGAGACTTTCTTAGAGGTGCTAAATAAATCTGCAGACAAGCATTCAGATTCTACTTACAAAGACTCAGAGAATAGTAAAGATACTGCAGCATTTCACAAATATGATTCACAGCTTGCCAACAAATTACCAGGTAAGGTTTATGATCAATTATCCATGCTTCCGCATGGGAGTTTGAATATAGGCGAGGGGGGATTTGAAATCATTACACCAAAATATTTAAGTTGTCATGAAGATGATTGATAAGTAACTTAGAGTAATTGCACAAATCTTACTACAAACTCTCAATATACTAGCACAAATTGCGTGGTTAATATGTAATGACAAGAGCAATGCAATGACAGGCAATATTACACATCAGTAAATCAATACATTCAAGGTTTCAATTGTGAAACAAAAAACCAAAGGCGATTTTACACATAAAGGTACACCAATTAACCCAAGATCAAAGTTACAAATTACATGCACTGAAATGTACATAGTCAAACATTCTGTCTACACGCACAATTTCCAACTTTGACAATGCAAATAGACTTAATGCAATGCTGTGATAAATTTTAATTGTTGTCAAAATGAAATTATTGATCCAAAACAGTCTGTTTTTCATATTAAAAGTGACTTTTTGAGAAAAAATTCTGGTGATGGAAAGTGAAGCATATCAAGATTTTCGAATCATTTCTGGAACCATTACAGTTTTTCACAAACTCTTTGCAATACAAGAATGCCACCATTGCCAACTTTGTTTTAGCTGTGCCATTAAAAGTCAGTCAGTTCAATAAAATGTGTAACCTCATAATGTAATCCTCAAAGACTGCTTAATTCTAATTTCACATTTATTAAGACCATTTGGTGCAAACAAAGAAGAAAACTGCAAATATATGGTAATACAAAGTTGGCATGAATGCCAACAAACACATTGCCAACTTTGTGTGTTTGTGAAAAACTCGAGTAAGAAAACCAATTTCTTTAGCGTTGTTCTTTCAAATGTTTCTGATTCCTGATGTGAAGAAGCCACAAAAGAACTGAACGTTTCCATTTCAGTCGATTCAAATCTTCCAAAAGAGTTGATAGACTTCAAGCCAACAATACAAGGAATTATTGAACCACGGGAGATAGTTGTGGAGGGAAGAACGATTAAACCCAGGGAAATACAGCATGGGAAACCAAACAACAGTTCTGTCAGGTATGACATTGTGAATAAAAACAAGAAATATTTCTTTTATGTTTGCTGGTGAGTGTGAATTTTTTGGTGGACTCGGGAAGATTGCGCAGACAGGATCGGTTGATCCAACATAAACCGAATCTGTGCAGCAATTTCATGAAAACCCAAGAAATATACTAAAATACAACCCTTTATTCCACTCAATTGTATTCTCAAAAAAAAATTGCCTGCAGTAGGGATAGAACCCAGGACCTCTTGTGATGTACTCTGTGCTCAGCTAACATTTGGTTGTCCGTCTGAATCTCTGAGAGCTTTATAAAGCCATGTTCTATTGATTCTAGAATGATCCAAAAAGTCCAAAAAGCGAAGTGGTGTATGAAACAGTTCCATTTCATTTAGAGATCTCCTATCCAACAAATGTCTGATTAGAAGAGGTGGATAGATCACTAAAGGTCCTGGGTTCAATGCCCAGTGGAGGCAACTGTTTGGTTGAATTTATTTTACTATTTTTCTCATCTAAGCCTTTGTTGGCAACGTTATCAACTTTCTACAATTTAAGGAAACCTCGATGGTGTTCATTCTGTGTCAGTTAACGTCACGCCAGAATCATCAAGACAGAATTGTAACATATTTCCTGGATCGATTCCTATTTTCTGAATATTGCTATACTGTGTGGAGCTGGGTCCGATGCACACAAAAGAACATACACAATTCAAAAATCTTTTACACAATGCTCAAGGGATCTGAGACAAAATTTTCAATCTCAGTCACGGTAAATCAGATAATTTTATGAATCTGCTTTTTGCAAATGTTCCAAAATAAAGGCTTTAAAGCCACAAAAAATGTATTTTGCAGTCGTCTCCATTAGGACTAGACAATTACTTCTGAACACGATATTTCATCTCATTTTCTTCCAATGGTTAATCAATAATTGAAAGAGCTTATCTTTTGAGATTAGTCCAACTCTTTTTTTTTTTGTTTTGGCACGATTACCATTACTGATCTTTTCCGTATTCAGAAATTGGCAATGGTAACTTCAATTGTGCATTGTGAACCGTTGGACAGGAGACAGTTATTTGTCTTCTATTGTTCTCTCATTAACGTTGACATACTGTGCATTCCTGAACGTGAACTGAACAGTATCTATGGTTACATTTTCTCACATTTCGTCCAGCAGCAAAAGCTTAAGTCATAAGTGTCAATTCCATCTTGCACAACAAAATTTGAAACACACCTATATTTTACTGTTTTTGGCATGAATGTCCTGAAACCATAAGAGATAAATATAATTGATACGCAATCTAGTGTAGGAGTAGTGAAAACATACTTCTGAGAGTGTCAGAGTCATGGCTGTAGCCCACAACACCTTTTGGCAACAACAGAAAAGATTACAGCCCATTTTAAGAAGATAAATATTACTGACTTTACCTTTGGGCTGGTGACTGTAAAGTTCTATCTGTTCAGTAATTCACAGTCACAGAAGCTCTTAAACTTTTATCGACTGCCTAGCAGCAGAACGTGTGAATGTATTTGTGCCTCACATTCCTCACACTTCAGGGATACCACCTTTGAAACTTGTACTAGTACATGTGCAAGGAAGTTATGTTTTTAGTCACAAGCACACATGTCTGTCTGTCCATTTGGACAGTTTGACCAGAAGAAAAACATATTTGTCACCTTGATATGGCTCAAATAAGGCTAAAAATATGGTAAGATCTAAATTCTGATGCATAGTTTTTTAAATTGAAACCATAATAAAAAAAACCAAAATCTTTAAAAACGATGGCATTCAAAAATGATATCCAGTACTAAACTTTACAGAATTTAGGTTTGAAGCAAAACTAATTTTGAAATGTATAACATTTAATTGTGCGAAGTCGCTGGCACCAATAAGAAAATTGGCAAATTTGACAACATAACGCCAGCTGGCTCCAGGTAAATAAACATCTCATACTGTAGGAAACAATTTTGAGGGTGATTTCAATGTACAACAAGAAAGTCCTCCTGCGTGAACGCAAGAGGCATACTGCCCGCAAGAGGGCGAAAGATGCTGACCCCCCCCCGGCTGGACTGACCCCCCCTGGCTGGACTGACCCCCCCCCAGCTGGACTGACCTGACCCCCCCCCCCGGCTGGACTGACCTGACCCCCCCCCCCCCCAGGTGTGGACGAAGTGAAAACATTACCTTCCCCATCCTTCGGATGCGGGCGGTAATGATTTGCAATGCGGGAGATATGGACCACAGGCTGCCCTGTTGTTACTTTCGGTTTATTTCTGTAGCAGTTGTTCACCGATTAATAATTAAACTCACTCATGAAATATCAATTCAATGATAATTGTAGAGTATTTAAATGCGCGTGAACGGTAAATAACGTGACGCAGCTGCATGTGTTGACCCCTCACACCGCCAGCGGTGGTCTCTTCCTTATTAGCCATTCGGTACATTGTCCATGTGGAAATCAATAAAACGGTTCAACAGATTAACAAGTGAAATGATTATAGTACAAGTTCATGCACGTGTACGATGTCCACACGAATCCAGGTTACTCACTCTCGCCTTTTGTACCACAGAACGTGATAAATAAATAATTGGGACCTGGCCGCAATTACTCCACTATCATACGTTTCAATAACCTTGCGTGCTGTTCTCTGAGAGTTGATTAACAATCGAATTAAATATTTAAGAAAGCACTTATTCTTTGGTTTTCCTTATCATGGATGTGTACGCAATAAATCTTTCAACATGTTTGAAAAGTTGATTACTTGGCAAATGTAGTTGTGCAGTACACCAGTCATTAATCACGATATGACAATAGGATGACAGAGATTATTCCCAAATGGATGAGAACTCGTTGTGTCACAAACATCAGTCCGAGCAATGGGAATGAATTAATAATGCTTTTACAGTACAGGCTTCTAATTAGTTTCTTTCTTTTCTTTTCAGAGTGTTTGTGTACGGCAATTTTCTAAGTCCTCGAGAATGCGAGGGCCTGATTGGCGCGCACCAGAAGCACGTGACAGAAAGGGAAAACTATCAACCAATAATGTGCTTTGACAGTTTGGACACACTGAGGCGCCATCTGCTGGACGCCAAGAAATTACACATCAGAGTGTCAATGAAAGATTTTATTCAGGGTATGATCTCTGTCCATCCGTCTAATTATTGGTCACCTCTTTTTCTGGAGGCCACAGTCACCCTCTCTGAAATACTTAAAAGCTGTTTTCCTAGCTTGTTCTTTGCGAGATTTATTGCCTTCAATTAAAGGTGGGCCTTAATTACCCTTTAACTGACTGAGCTATATAGCCACATGTGATTTTTAACCCCCCAAACCAAAATTAACCTTTTAAAGCGAAATATTCTCAATAACTTAGTTGATTATTGTTGCCAAGGTATCAAGATATGTATGTATACCATCCACTACCACTAGATGTCCTTCCTGACTGAGCTATTTAGACCAAATGTGATCTTTAACCCCCAGAGCCAATACATTTTCCCAAAGCTATTTCTTGACTTTTGGCATTTTACTTGTGAAGTTTTATTGCCTTCAATTAAGGGGTAATTAAGGCCCATCTTTAATAAGGCAATAAAACTTCACATGTGAAAATTGATTATGTAACATTCTATTCATTACAAGACATCAAAGAACAGAAGAATTTTCAACCAATATAATCCTGCATTCTGATTGGTCAATTGCTTTTCCAAGATGGCAGTGACCTTCTGATTGGTTGAGAATTCAATATGGTGGACACTATCAGCCAATCAGAAAGCCACTTTCATGTTGGAAAAGTAATTGACCAATCAGGGGGGAGCTTATCTTTGCAATTTACCCCCACCCCCGACCCCTCCCCCGCTCAGAACGCTCATATTTCCACTACCTTTATCACTTTTCTGGTTTATCTATTGATTTAACAGTTTTGTTACAGCTGGACATTTCAAGGTTTTTTGCACAGATTGTTTCAAAAGAACAGCGTGATGTTTCTGTCTGAAAAATAATGCTTACATGAGGAAGCGAAAGATTCCATTATTTTAGCTGAATTATGCAAATGGGTGGCCTTTTTCTTTCCATTGGCATTAAAATCAATCAAACTTTGATGCAAAGGAACCAATCCATCCTCATAAATAACAATAGATATTTTTATTTCCCTGCACACTTCTTAAAATCGGTGTACAGTATACCTTGTTTTCATATGTTTCATTTTTACAATTTTCTCTCCTGCTTCTTAAAACAGTCTCTGTCTAATCAATGCAGGAACAATGTGTCTCAATGAGAGTTTCTCGGGTGACTTGCAAAGATGGTTGAAATCAAATTGGAGCTACAGCACGGCATTTTATCCTGGAGAGAGTCCCTTTTCTCACAAATTCACAGAGAGGGTTCATCGTGCCACAGGCCTGAGTCCAGAGCAGGGAGGAAAATTCCAGCTGACCTCGTACCCAACTGGGATAGGTAATGATCGTGTCACCTTTATTTAACGTGGACAATACTTTTCAAAGCAGTCTCATAAATCTATGCTTTCAAAGTATGAACAAAATATCAGGCAGTGAAAGTTTCACCAGGTGGCTCTTCTGAGGGGCGAAGGGGGGCAAAGGGGGGCGAAGGGTGGAGGGTGAAGGGGATGGAAGGGGGCAAAGGGTGGGGGGGCAAAGGATGGGGGCGAATGGGGCAAAGGGTGTTTGCACTAGGTTTTAGGGTCCCCACCACCTGTGGGCACAAAAAGTTCAGTTCAGACAAATAATGTAGAGGTATCACCACCACCTAAAAATAGATTCACCACACCATGTACATTCACAGAATGGTAAAAGACCTTCGTAGGTCCCCACCATCGCACCAAAATTTCAGGGGCAAAAACCGTCAATCAACCACTAAGGTGACTCTAACGAGCCACCAATCAATTATCATGGCTGGTGAGAGGCGGACAACAATTGTGTTCGGGTATTTATGTGAACTTCCTGTCCATTCTCAGAAAACACTTGGTGAACAATTCGAACAAAGAACGCATAAGTTCATAGTCCATTGCCACCTTAGGTTTGATGGCACTGATTGATTTTTAGAATTGATTCTTGCAGGATACAAGACTCACACAGACTGTCTGATTGGAAACGGAGATCCAAGAGACAGATTTGCAACAATATTGGTGTATCTGAAGGATGTTCCAAAAGGAGGCGAAACACAGTTTCCAGGTTATTCATTAATTTGCTCACCCACTAAATATAAGACAAATAGAATTTCCAGCACAAGAGTTATTTTTCGTCCTCCTTCTATGAAATAAGAAATATCTTTAAAATTTTATGTTTGACATCCGTTCAATCATAACATTTGACCCTTGTGAAATGTTCAAAATGCTGGGATGCTTGCTACTTGGATAAACTTGCTACTTATTTAGCATCATCATCACTTTCCTTCTGGTTTCAGAACTTGGAATCTCAGTAAAACCCAAGACCGGTAGCGCACTGGTGTGGAACAACATGGATGAAACTGGTAGATGCGACCCACTTTCCATACACAGAGCTAATACTGTAAACATTGGTCACAAATACATCATCCAAAGATGGTAATTGTTTCACAAAAGTATTTGAGTGATTTTTCCTTTTTCCTTACGTTTCACAAATCACAAAGAATAAACTTTTTCATCAGAGCAACATTGATTGACCCCTGGTAGCCTATGATTGGAAAGACAAAATTCCATTAAACTTCTATCATTGGTTCAATTGAGTTTTTACTACTTCACAGGTACTACTATCAGAGTTTCTTTGCTCTTGGGAAAAGGATTGACGAACCTGACATCCCGTCACGTGACCCTTTGACACCACGTGTTTCCTGTGACGAGTACGACAGCGGAAGTTGTAGATGGTACGACGAGTGGAACTATGAGCACATCATACAATACGCCGACACCAGACATTCTTTACACTAATCGCTGGCTCGTTTAGAGTTAGCTTAGTGATTGATTCGGGGGGAGGAGCGCAGGGGATTAGAGGAAACGTTTTGGCAGTTTTATGATAATTTGTTTATCAGCGACATGACGTTATGTCATTTTTCAACGTCTGTTGTACGAGACACAACTTGTGAAAATCTGCTTCACGATATCCTTTTTAAATATATCAATTGTTGAGGTTAAAACTCACACAGAGAATTGCCTTGTATGGACCTTCACATCAAATAAGTGTGAAATGCATAATTATCCCAAAATGTTAAGTTTAATTGTACAGCAATGTTAAATGTTAAGTTTTTAAAATGAAAGCGATATTCAACTGCAGAAAATGCCTCTAAAATGTGAATGTGTTACTGCCTAATATTTTGACATTTGCATCTCTCAGACTCCAGTCACTCACTGCCAGTGACGGATCCAACAATACGGAAGACGAAGGAAGCAATCGGTGATCTTGTAATTTCGTCTAAATCGTATACTGCGCAAATGAATGTGTTACTGCCTAATATTTTGACATTTGCATCTCTCAGACTCCAGTCACTCACTGCCAGTGACGGATCCAACAATACGGAAGACGAAGGAAGCAATCGGTGATCTTGTAATTTCGTCTAAATCGTATACTGCGCAAATAAAAAGTTCAACAGTTTAAACTTGTGTTAGGACCGTCCAAGCTTGTACCAACGCGTGTTTTAAATAAAATATTAGGAAACTTAAAAAAAGGTCACAACTGTACTTTTCTTGAAAAAAGGATAAAAAAATGTGTGATTTTGCGTAATAAAAATCTAATTATTTCTGGCTTCAGATTTAATGGACATCTATAAATAAGCAAAAATAAAATGGCATTACTGGTCTCATTGTAAAATCAAACTACATCAGAAAAGCATTTACACAACATAAAAATAAAATGTGATTCACTGAAGTAGCTTTTAATTTTGAAATCGTGTTTTTGACGCAAACTTGGTTTACACTGTAACCACCAGGGGAGCCTGTCTCGCAGTAATGAACAGAATGACAGCAGAGGCCACCACTCGTAGTGTTTGAGATGATTTCCAAAATGGCGGATGCTCCCGTAGTCGTTGTCAGAAGAAATCGTCCTGGTACAAAGGCACAGGTGAATAAAAATATCAAACTATATTTTGTAAGAAACATTAATCTATGTAGATTTGTTTCAACGATTAATGTTGACAAATCGTTGTATATTTACTGCAATAATGAACCTCTTCCGGTCGACAAGAAATTCTACATTGGGTTGTCATTTGAATGAATTTTATTTTTTATGAAAGGCAAATTTGAGCGTCATCAACGAAAAGCTATAAAATATTAGTTGCAGGATATATGTAGGCTCTAATTCTTCAGATAGATGATACTGTACAATGCAATGTAGTGAGAATTTTGACAACATCGAGAGTGTGCAAAGTAGACTACGGGTAATGGGTCTTTTCACGACTTGTGTTTTGTTTGCAGGACTGGTGTAATTGGCAAGATGAATCCTTTGATGAGATGGATAGTACTTTAGCTGTTCAGCAGGTAATGAAACCAATGATACACAAAAACCGTACATGAATTAGATGAGGGTTATCGATGATCACCGTAATTTGCATATCGTAATTGCTGAAGAAACATATCAAAACTCATGTACCGGTATACTTTTATTATTTAGTTCATCCAACAAGCAATTAGACATGATTTTTCAAATATAGAAGAAATATTAACTCCACCTGAAGGACAAGATGAAGGAGTATGGAAATACGAACATCTCAGGTACTTGTGGCGATATTTTTGTGATTTGAACTGCACGTTTATGTATTGTTTTCAGTACAATGTAATGACATATTAATGTTATTATTAATGTCATGAACTGTTGAGCATGGAATATGTGTGAAACTTTTTATCTCAACGTTAGTTAATTCCCAGATCATATTTACACACACAGGCAGTTTTGTATGGAATTGAATGGGTTGGCGGTTAAGCTTCAGATGGAATGCAATCCAGAGACCTGTACACAGATGACTGCAACGGAACAGTGGATATTCCTTTGTGCAGCTCATAAAACTCCGAAAGAGGTAATACTATTTGCATGCCTCGTATTTTATTTTCCAAATGTCGAATTATTTCGTGAATATTTGTTTTCCTGTATTTTCTTCAGTTTCTACTGATGAATCCTTCATCTTGCGTACATTGTTTATTTCAGTGTCCAGCCATTGACTACACCAGACACACGTTAGATGGTGCTGCATGTCTTCTTAACAGTAACAAATATTTTCCTAGTCGAGTCAGTATAAAAGAATCTTCAGTGGCAAAACTCGGTTCAGTGTGTCGCAGGGTCTACAGAATATTCTCACATGCCTACTTTCACCACAGATCCTTATTTGACGAATATGAGGTACTTATATGATTTTGTTACTCTGCATTTTTTACCGCCCGCACCCGAAGGTTGCATGCAAATACTGTTTTCAGTCATGTTTGTAAATTCACAGGGGGGCACTCTCCTAGTGCAGGCCAAAGCCCGTGTCCCAATCGCTATTCCATGATGAATTGGGGTTGAGGGAGTGCGGGGGAACAGAGGGTGCAGTGGATCCCTATCCTATGATGCATTTTGGCTGGGTGTTTCCTGGGATGGTGAGGCGGCTTTGGCCTTTGATTGAAAGACATTTTTGTTCAAAATTCGGTCAAAAATACATTTACGCCTAGTCACGGAAGATATTCGGTAGCATTCGTTTCTTATTCCAAATAAATTGTAACAACCTATTGTATTTGTGAACCAGTATTATAACTGTGGAAGTAGTGACTATCATGTTATGCATGACCATCTGCTAACAAAGGTAATTATGAAAAAGCAATGAGCAAGAAATGACAGACGTCTTTACTTTTATTTTCAGAATGAAACTGCGTTATGTAAGAGATTTACCACCTTTGTAACTAAATACAACCTGATGTCAAAAGACAACCTCATAGTTCCCATACTAGAAGATCAGCAAGAGCCTGGCGAAAGTGATACTTAGACTTAAAATGGATATCAACATTCAATAGTACTAACACGATCTGGATTTCAAAAAAACGTAGCCATTTTGTCAAAGGCAGGACAGCTTGCTACTTCATCTATGATTTGGTTTTATCACTGTGGCCAAATGTATTATTAGCCGTTTTGAAATATGACAAGCGAAAGCTAGCCATGTACCCGTATGTAGCTGAATGAATTTAATGTGAATTGAGTTGCATGCCATAATGCAAGTCAAAATGATTTTAAAACCACATATTTGTCCCTATTACATAGCACTGTTACAGCCCAGGTCACAAATTGCCACTGGACATCAGCTATAATACATGTATGTAAGAATAGGTAGTGAGATAGTGGCCGTCTTTCTGCAGGAGTTTTGGGAAGTAATTGAAAAACAGATAGGAGTGCAATGTAATTTGCACTTTTATGGATTCTGTACAAATAGTACATTATTTATTATATTTTGTTACCTTTATTTGTTGAACAAGGCTCCCTCCGACTCCGCTTGACCTGCTAGATTATTCATGGAGATGTTGGCGATGTTAAAGCCAATCATAACCTGTGAAGTAACGGAGATGGTTCCTTTAGCCAGTATGTTGCTGGATAAGAATTCAGTGAGCACTGTAAATGTTGTGGCGCGTCACTGGTTTGGGAGAGGGGCGGAAGATCCAAATGGTGAAAATGAAAGGAAGACACGTCAGGAATAGATGCCAAGTCTCAAGGGCTGAACTTTATTTCAATGAATTTTAAGAAAAGTATTTGCATTGACAAAGATACAAAATGTTAAATTTTATTTTACTGAGTTGAAACCTCGTTTAGTACAAATATGCACACGTGTGTCTGCAAACCAGGTACTTTATATCTGATGAAAATATAATAATAGTTTCTATTTCTATGAATTTTTTATTTATTGAAAATAAAAGTCAGCATGAAATTTGCGGTTATTGCCTATCTTGCCATTTTAGTGAATTCGCTTTGTGAGTTTTATCTCGTAAAAACGACTCCCATCGTTCAACACTAACACTAAACGTTCCATTTGATGGGCAATGACCCTTCCTCTTTTGATGCAAATTAGGTAAAGTGATTTGGTGGTCGTAGAAATCCCCTTTGATGGAGGGTCGTAACTGTCGGACCCATTCCATCAATCCTGTTCATAAGTGCACCGTACAGTTATTAATATATTATTCTGCATAATTATTATGAAGACTTTTGAACCAGATATGTTCTCAAGTCGAAGACGCCATTTCCTGACAAACTTCAAACTCAACAAATCCAGAAGATTGTTCTTTGTGGCAGCCAGAAGGTTCACTTTTGTCATTTTTGCCAGATAAAACTCAATTAAGGTGGCTAGATTCATTTGACTGCCACAAAATGGTTTTTGCAACATTCTCCATACTTTTAGTGGCATTTGCCATCACACAACAATACAATTTACATATAAAAATAACTCAAAAGTCTGTTGTGGAAAATTTTGGGTAGTGACCCTATATTTTTAGTCGCGCCGTCTCGTAGAGCGGAGCGACTTATCTGGTCACTATGGTATCCGGATGTATGCTGCCTTGCTTGCTTGTTGCCCCGTTAACTTTTCGGACCAAATTTTGAAAATTTCATCGGATCTCAAAAATTCCAAAACGACACCATGTTTCACGCCATTCTGATCAACTTTGATTTTTTGACCCCCCCAACATAAAGGAAATTTTAGAAAACACTAGATTTGGCTTGACGTATGTTCGGACCGAAAAATTTTTTTTTCAAATTTTTTTTAATTCAAATTTTTTTAGTTTAAATTTTTTCACCATTTCACATAATGAACTGAAGCATCTCTCAGCCAAATCTCAAGCTCATAGATGTATTCTCCAGGGAGTTCTGGCCATTTTAAAAGTGAATTTTTAGTACATTGCTATACATTTTACATAAGGAAATTTTAGAAAACACCAGATTTGGCTTGACATATGTTCGGACCGAAAAAAAATTTTTTTCAAATTTTTTTAATTCAAATTTTTTTTTTTTTAATTCAAATTTTTTTAGTTCAAATTTTTTGACCATTTCACATAATGAACTGAAGCATCTCTCAGCCAAATCTCAAGTTCATAGATGTATTCTCCAGGGAGTTCTGGCCATTTTAAAAGTGAATTTTTAGTACATTGCTATACATTTTACAATTTTCAAATAGCCATAACTCCTAAAATAAGCTAGATAGACACATGGTTTAAAATAAAGAATTCTTTCATATTTGGACTCAGGATGAAGACAAAAACATTTTTGTCTTATTTCCCCTCCCCCCCCTAAATTTCGAAAATTTCATCGGATCTCCAAAATTCCAAAACGAGACCATATTTCATGCCATTCTGAGCAACTTTGATTTTTGGACCCCCCCCCTCCAACATAAAGGAAATTTTAGAAAACACCAGATTTGGCTTGACGTATGTTTGGACCGAAAAAAATTTTTTTTCAAATTTTTTTTAATTCAAATTTTTTTTTTAATTCAAATTTTTTTAGTTCAAATTTTTTGACCATTTCACATAATGAACTGAAGCATCTCTCAGCCAAATCTCAAGCTCATAGATGTATTCTCCAGGGAGTTCTGGCCATTTTAAAAGTGAATTTTTAGTCACGCTGTCCAAGCAGAGCGACTTATCTGGTCACTATGGTGTCTGTATGTATGTAGGGATGTAGTCTTGTTAGACAATTGTCTAACAGAAAAATCAATCACATACTCACATACACAAAGGAATTTTTTTTAGCTGCAGATTTGGCATGACCAAAGTTGACCACCCCTCCCCCCCAGACAGAATCGGACAAAATACCTGTTCATTTCAACCATTTCCTAGAATTAAATAATGCATCTACTGGCCAAATCTGAAGGCCATACATGCATTTTCCAGGGAGTTATGGCTATTTTAATATTTTTTCTTTAGTACATTTCTATACATTTTACAATTTTCAAATGGCAATAACTCCTTAAATAAGCAAGATAGAAACATAGTTTCAAATTCAAAATTTCTTTCATATTTGGTCATCAGAACACTTTCAGTGAATCTGACTCAAGTCTCAGTTTCAAACAGCTAGGGACTTGGACTTGCTTTTTGCTGGTGATGAAAGCAGAAATTCAATTCTGTGACTGACTAAAGCTGCTTGTGGAAATGGAATTAATTGAAGCATCTGTTGGTCAAATCTGAAGGCCATACATTCATTTCCCAGGGACACTATGTGCAATTTTTTCCAAGATTTCATACTGTTTTCTACATTTTTTGTCCCAATGAAGATAAACTGAGGGACATCTGATGCTCCTTGGCTCCCTTATGATGGCTTAAATTAAACATTTCTGAAAGTAATTTACAAGATAATTATAATAGTGGGAGATTCCAGGTTGTAGCATGTTTTTTTCATGACTAATGATTAGTTATTTTTCAGTTGTGGCTTTCTTTTCAGATTCTGTAGCTCCTTGAAGTAGAAAGTGTTTAAGTCAAAATGGGAAGGAAGACAAAGTTATGTGATATTTGCTACAAAGAGATGATAATGGTTAAAGGATTAAAGAATGGTGCAAGAAAGGAACTAATGACTACAGTGGCTTCTGCAAGTTTTGTCATGTACAGATCAAGTGTGACAATAAAGGAAAGATCAACTTGTTGATTCACAGTTCAACAAATAAGCATATCTAGGCAATCACAGTTTGTGTTGACCAGAGACAAGCAAAATTATTTGCTGATACCTTTGAACCACCTAAACAGAGGCCACAACCAACCAGCCAGGGACTTAGACTTGCTTTTGCTAGTGATGAAACCCTGAAAGCAGAAATTCTGTAACTGGCTAAAGCTACTTGTGGCAATAGGATTAATTGAAGCATCTGTTGGTCAAATCTGAAGGCCACACATTCATTTTCCAGGGAGTTTTGGCATATTTAATTATCACAACACTTTTTGAATAATGTTTACTATTGTTTAAAGTGTAGACAAACTGACAAAATCATGCACAGGCAGTAACAATCACCTACATATGGCATTTTTGGATAACAGCAGATTTGCCTTGACAAAAATTTCACATATCAATCTCAATTGTTTTGTTTAAGTGGGTGGAATTACCCTCTAGCTGGGTTGTGCTAGGATCTCGTGTCTATACATTTACTTTGGCTGCTGTTTTGTAAATTGCTGAGGGGGCTGTTGAAGTGGACCAGTTCAGAGTGTGGTCTGCTTGGGAAGGAGCACCATGCTAGGTCGGTACAAGGCTTGTGAAATTGACAAGTCTGAGCAGCAAGTCCACTTGCAACTTTTGTTGCATTTGGAGTTCAGGATGCAGTTTTGGCTGCTGCATTCCTGTGTCCAGTTTGCAGTACCTGCTGATTGGGAAGCTCCTGGTGATGGGTCTTATTCCTATAGGTGAGCTTGGTGAAAATTGATCTTGAGAATGTTTTTATAAAGTAGGTTAGTCTGAAGAGAGAACATTAAAAGTAGGTGAGGTGTAGGTAATTATCTTAGGGAAATCTATGTCAATTTTTTTTTAGAGGAACTACCCTCTACCCTAATTAGGTAAGACATATTTTTGAGATACCAGTCGATTTGGTTGAACTAGAATCTCAAAAGTAAGGACTCTCCTATGCATCCAGACTATTTATTGATGGTGATTGAGGATCTACAACTCTTGATTGCAGCAGATACAAAGCCCTGTAAATCATTACAGGAAGAAATATCTTCACTCATGAGTATATCTGATTGAAGAGTTTTTAGTTACACCATCTCAAAAGAGGAGCGACTTTACTCACTATGGTGTCTGTCCAGTTGGTTGGTTGTGGATGACAGATAGATTGATTAAATTGATTAAGATATAAAGATTTAAGAGTAGGAAAGTTAATGAAATGTAACAATATGGAAATGAAGATTCACCCTTAATCCCATCCCAGCCTTCATCTCACATCTAACTCTTCATCTCCATATTGTTTAATTTCATTATCTCTCCAACACTTGAATCTTTATATCTGAATCAATTTATCTCTATCATCTACCTACCTAAAGCAAAGTTACAGGTAAATTAAATCACATAATCAGATAAGGCACGACACAATTCTGGTAAGAATTCTTGTTTTTACATATTCTTGTTCACATTCTTATTAGTAATTATTATGAAAAGTTTTACAGATATCTAATGACTTTTAGTACTTCAAATTTATCATAATGTCAAATTTCCTTAGCATTTCTAATGAAAGAGGTCACTTTGATTATCCCTCTTTATCTCAAGATTTTGAATGGAAACCCTATGTAGAAATAGCTTTAATCTATCAAGTATTGACCAAACAATGTCTAAAAAAAGTATTTCCCACATCTAATGACTTTGTCCCAAATGGTTCTAGCCTCCTTAAGTATGACCCTGAAAATACGTTAAATTATGAGGGGCTAGTAACAGTCTGAAAACATTTTTGAAAGATTGTGGAACAACAGTGATGCTCATCGGAAGGACGTGGTCTGTCTAGTGCAGTTTAATGGTTGTTGAGTGATGCAACTCCGAAGTGATTCATCTTCAAAATTTTGACAAGACTTGTGTGTGATGATGGTGCAATGTTTCTTGTTTCTAATCCGCATTTCGATTTGCGCGCAAACGTACGCATAAAAACCCGCGGGAGTCCATTCCGGAACAACGAATTCGTGAAAACGTTTCAAATTTGAACGAAAGTGGTCTTAAATCCCATTTACCCCAGTACAGCAGAAAGTAAGTTTAGGGGTAAGCTAGAGCACGACTAACTTGGCAAAATACAGTGTGATTAAATCTGTGAGATTGAAGAATAGAATCGATAAGCCTGTCATAACGCACCCATGCAGGGTTCGTAGATCAGTGTCTGGCTGAACTAGACTAAAGATGTCCTGACAACGAATCACAAACATCAATACTGGGTCTTCCGGTTGGTTTGAGAGCGAGGCTGTTCATAACACATCTGTCAATGAACGGCTCGGTACACGGTGAGAAGGTTGTGGGTTACACAGATAAACCAATGTAATGTATGTGCTTAACATGAAAACCACGACATCTGAGTGAGGTTAAGAAGAGATTAGTCGTAAAGTATAAAGACTGTTATTACTAACAATGAATACAAGGGAATTGGTGCAAGATTACATCAAATTTAGACTGGAACAGAAGGGGCTACGGTGGATAGGAGCCCCAGATCTCCCAGAACCAACCCCAGTACACACCACCATGAGGACATTAGGTTTGGAATTTGAGCAGAGATACAACGAAGTCTTCCAGGAGATGGGCAACCAGATACACATAACCCCAAACACAGCTCATCCAACTTTTACTGCGATTGTCAATGAGCTGTTCAGTGATGGGATCAAATGGGGCAGGGTTGTTGCCCTATTCAGCTTCGGAGGAAGCCTGGCTGTGGCTTGTATAGAAAAAGAAATGCCCCTATTAGTGGACCAAATAGTAGACTGGGTGAAAAATTATGTTGACGCTAACTTAGCTTCGTGGATAACGCAGCACGGAGGATGGGTGAGTACAGTTACAATCATCAAACTTCTGATTTACGACTACTCCTTTGTGAGACCAATATACTATGGTCGACAGATCAATTGAAAGATGAGTTGAAAAATTCTATAAGCAGGTTGTTCTACCAAAGTTGAAAATGTTCAGTAAATTTTGAATTGTGGAACCGTGCCAGATTTTGGATCTTCTGTGAAACTGAAACTTTATGAATGAAATAAAAGAAGGCAAAATAAAAAAGCATTACCGGTACCGGTACATCAGAATTTGCCAGACGTGGGCAATGGTATCGTGTAAAAGCACAAAAGTTGCGACGTGATTTGGGAAAAATTTGTTGGTTACGTGCACTAATGTATGATACCTTTCAAATACTCTCCAATTGAAAAAAATCTCAAGTCATTCATACATTCTGTTAGATTGTGGCAATAAATTTCCCAAACACTTGACAGAACTCAAAAATATGGGCACTGTACTGTTCAAAGTGTATGTTTTTCACAAGAGGAGTGGTCGTAGATGACAGGTAGTGAGTGTGGCAGGGTACAGACGAGAAGCTGCATGGATCTACAACCGGCTTTATCCATTCATGAATATTATGAATTCAACATGGCTTCACTCACTTGAGTGGGATGAAGGGAAAAGACAGTTATCGATTGAGAGATTGCATGCAAATACAACACCGCAGTTACAGGCCTCACTACTGTTATCAACTCCAGAAGAATTGCTTTCCATGCAGCCCTTTTTTTTTAAACGCCGCGTTTGTACTGTCCGACCTGTCATATTTGACAACTTGACACAGCCTGAGAGACCTTGATGGATGTCAAGTATGACAGATGTACATGACATTGACAAATGTTGGTTATTTGATATTTTTCCTTCCTTGCTGGGGAGGAGGAAGCACATCCTGGGTGATTTTTTTTCGTTTCCATTGCGGCAGTTCATTATCATAATCAATGGAGTGTCGATTGGGCTGGAATTTGCATGAGCATGATGAATGGTTGGCAGTGTCAGAGTCTCAACTCCGAAACAATTAGCTTTCAATGCAGAATAGCTCGGAGGGAATTAATGCTAAATTGATGTAACCGATAAACAGAACATCAAACAACTGGCCCGTTATTTACAGTTTACAGTTTACGGTTGGGTTATCAATAAGCCTCAGGAGGCGAGGTGAAGTGGTCACATGGCACTGTTTACATTCCATACCATCTACCAAACGTCATGTGCCAGAAACGGTATTTATAATAAATCTGTGGGAAAATGTTTTTATGGAGGACGTGAACTCCTTTTGCGATAAGTGTTTGTACAGAGATTGTTCATACCTAGATAAAGCGACGTGATATTGACATGGTTTTGATGTTTGTGTTATCATTGAAACATGTTTAGTGGCCCAGATTTTCAATCATTGATGTTAATCAGAAATAGCTCAACGGTTTTGTCAACTTGCTAAAAGTCCCCCACCAAAAAAATGGAAATTGCGGTTTTTACTTTCCTCACGTTTCACGTAAACTTTCCTTATTTATATTTCTAAGCAAAAAATGTACACATTACAAACATCTAAATTTAGTACACGTGGGAAATTTCAGAAAAATACACGAAAAATCCAGTACAGAACCAAAAGTTAAAAATTATGAAAAATGCATCCTTTCCAGTTCAACCACGAATCCCCGTGTAACCTAATGTCTAATGCATGTACATACATTAGTGAAGAAGACAAACTCTTTGACTACACTAGATACCACTTACAACGTGTTCGGTTACTATGGACATTGAAAAGAACATCTCTGATTGACACCGGTGTTAAAATAAGTTGATTACAATGAGTACTGCTTACGGTGAGCTATTGGTACTTGGACCCACATAAGTGACATTAGACTATGATTAGTACCTGTTGACAACATTGCTGTTCATTCAAATACGTACACACCTAAGAGATCAAATTTTTGTGCAACGGGAGGTCTCATTAAATTTTCAAGTATCAAGATCTTAGGAATAACATTTCAATTCACGACAATTGATCTCGCAATTGAAAGGGATCTGACCAACAAGGCGGTGATCAAGACACTCCTTTGTAAACGTAAACAGTGGTACCAGATCACTTAAGGTATTTTTCGTGGTGACACTTTTGCACTGATTTGCTTACATCTCAGAGGTTTACGGAATAGCCTTTTTATTGACGTAAAAGAGATTTAAAAAAATTGTAAGATTTCTCAGAACCTGATGACTCCGGATCTGCCCATCCCAGAATATCGGGACAGTTGTATCATAGTTTTGAAGACTTTCTTCTTTGGAGCAAATACTCATCATTTTCTTGCTAGGTTTTACAAGTAGAAAGAGTTTCCTGTTCATGTGATGACAGTATTTAGTTTTTCAGTTGAGACTTCAGTTGCGTGTCTTTTTTCACAATAATTGAAACGGGCACAGAGGAAGAAATTTTCGATTTTCAGTGACTCACAAAAATGCCCCTTCGAAATGCTCATTCTTGCATACTGACTGCATTGATACATTTCTCTGTGGCAAATTGTCAAGAATGACTTGTGTATCGACTACTTCAAAGACACCATTGAATATTATATCTAGACTTCATTTTCAGCTTATCACCTCCTGATCGATGCACTGCAGAACAAAGCCTGTTAGATTTCATTCTGAATTTCACTGCAGGGGAAGTTTGCACAACAGCGATGTTGTCACCTTTCCCACATTACTGACCAAAAGTGGCCTGTAGTATTGTGAATTTACCCAAATATGTTGAGTATCGTGCGCAAACAACGGGAAACATTACCCTCAGATGTGATGGTTTAGTTGCATGTGAAGTGCGCATACCACCCGCCCCTCTTGTTTGGGAAGAAAATCTGGAGTGAATTTGGACAACAGCTGTTCATTGCGAGCGCTTTTGTTTAGGGACGTGAAGGGCCAATTCCACACCTAATGGCCCGTGCTTAATTTCTCACTTTTGCTTTTTGGAGTTGTTCGTGATAAGAGTGTTTTTGTTTTTTCGATTAAACAGGCTTTTGTTCGAGTTAATTCCTTCCGACAGGTAATCGTTTCTGTTCCGTTTACCCACCCGCAAACCTAACGGACGAACAAGCGGTTCACACAAAAAGTTGGGGGGGGGGGGGGGTCTGGGAATAAAGAATGGAGAAGGAAAAAACCACCCTCTGTTTGAGTCTCAATTTTTACCCCCTACACTAAAGATTATTCGGGAAAATACTGGAACAGTTGTGCATAATGTTTGCCCTGTTTGTGACATGTTTTCTTTGTGTGGTACACAACGTTCTGATATTAGCAAAATCAACAATTTTAAAAATGGATCAAAAGATCTTAAAATGTTAAACCGAAGTACGTCATGTTTATTTGTGGTGATATATTGCTCAAAGGCAGAAAATAACCACTTCAAAAATGAAGGCAATTATTTTTCAAACGATTCTATTTAAAATCCTTTCATGCAGGCAGATAGACAATTTATGTAGCTTTTCCCTGTGACAAACATGCCTTAAATAACATCTTTTTGGTGGCTCGTTAGAGTCACCTTAGTGGTCGATTGGCTGTTTTTGCCCCAAAATTTTGGGCCCGTGGTGGGGACCTACGAAGGCCTTTTGCGGCTCTGTGAATGTACATTGGGTGGTGGTTCTATTTTCAGGTGGTGGGGACACCTCACCACTATAGGTGGTAATCGAAGTTTTTTTTGCCGCAGGTGGTGGGGACCCTAAAACCTAGTATAAGTTCGTTTCACTCGTCTCGCCCCCGTCTCGCCCCCTGTCTCGCCCCTGTCTCGCTCCCTGTCTCGCCCCCTGTCTCGCTCCCTGTCTCGCTCCCTGTCTCGCCCCCTGTCTCGCTCCCTGCCTCACAGGTGTCAGGTGGTGGGGACCCTAAAACCTAGTATAATTTGTCTCACTCACTGTCTCACAGGTGTCAGGTGGTGGGGACCCTAAAACCTAGTATAATTTGTCTCGCCCCTGTCTCGCTCCCTGTCTCGCCCCTTGTCTCGCTCCCTGTCTCGCCCCTTGTCTCGCTCCCTGTCTCGCCCCCTGTCTCGCCCCTTGTCTCGCTCCCTGTCTCGCCCCCTGTCTCGCTCCCTGTCTCGCCCCCTGTCTCGCTCCCTGTCTCGCCCCCTGTCTCACTCCCTGTCTCACAGGTGTCAGGTGGTGGGGACCCTAAAACCTAGTATAATTTGTCTCGCCCCTGTCTCGCTCCCTGTCTCGCCCCTTGTCTCGCTCCCTGTCTCGCCCCCTGTCTCGCCCCTTGTCTCGCTCCCTGTCTCGCCCCCTGTCTCGCTCCCTGTCTCGCCCCCTGTCTCACAGGTGTCAGGTGGTGGGGACCCTAAAACCTAGTATAATTTGTCTCGCCCCTGTCTCGCTCCCTGTCTCGCCCCTGTCTCGCTCCCTGTCTCGCCCCTTGTCTCGCTCCCTGTCTCGCCCCTTGTCTCGCTCCCTGTCTCGCCCCCTGTCTCACTCCCTGTCTCACAGGTGTCAGGTGGTGGGGACCCTAAAACCTAGTATAATTTGTCTCGCCCCTGTCTCGCTCCCTGTCTCGCCCCTTGTCTCGCTCCCTGTCTCGCCCCTTGTCTCGCTCCCTGTCTCGCTCCCTGTCTCGCCCCCTGTCTCACCCCTGTCTCGCTCCCTGTCTCACCCCCTGTCTCGCCCCCTTGTCTCGCTCCCTGTCTCGCCCCCTGTCTCGCTCCCTGTCTCACCCCCTGTCTCGCTCCCTGTCTCGCCCCCTGTCTCGCTCCCTGTCTCACAGGTGTCAGGTGGTGGGGACCCTAAAACCTAGTATAATTTGTCTCACCCCTGTCTTGCTCCCTGTCTCGCTCCCTGTCTCGCCCCTTGTCTCGCTCCCTGTCTCGCCCCCTGTCTCGCTCCCTGTCTCGCTCCCTGTCTCACCCCCTATCTAGGTTTTAGTGTCCCCACCAAAATGCTACAATGTAAGGTCCCCACTACCAGGAGGGGCATGGGGTGAGGGAGTGAGACAGGGAGCGAGAGAGGGGGTGAGAGAGGGGGTGAGACAGGGGGCGAGACAGGGCACGACACAGGGGGCGAGACAGGGAATGAGACAGAGGGTGAGATGGGGCAAAACAAAATTATACTAGGTTTTAGGGTCCCCACCAAAATGCTACAATGTAAGGTCCCCACCACCATGAGGGGCATGGGGTGAGAGAGTAAGACAGGGAGTGAGACAGGGGGCGAGACAGGGGGTGAGACAGGGGCGAGACAAGTGAAATGAAATTATACTAGGTTTTAGGGTCTACTAAAGTGACTCTAATGAACCGCCAACTAGGTTTTAGGGTCCCCACCACCTGACACCTGTGAGACAGCGAGCGAGACAAATTATACTAGGACCCTAAAACCTAGTTGGTGGTTTGTTAGAGTCACTTTAGTGGTCGATTGACTGTTTTTGCCCCAAAATTTTGGGCCTGTGGTGGGGACCTACGAAGGCCTTTTGCAGCTCTGTGAATGTACATTGGGTGGTGGTTCTATTTGCAGGTGGTGGGGACACCTCACCACTATAGGTGGTAATCGAAGTTTTTTTGCCGCAGGTGGTGGGGACCCTAAAACCTAGTATAATTTTGTTTTGCCCCGTTTTGCCCCCTGTCTTGCGCCTGTCTCGCTCCCCATCTCACCCCCTGTCTCGCTCCCTGTCTCAATCTCTCACCCCATGCCCCTCATGGTGGTGGGGACCTTACATTGTAGCATTTTGGTGGGGATCCTAAAACCTAGTATAATTTTGTTTTGCCCTGTCGCACTTCTGTCTCACCCCGTCTCACTCCCTGTCTTGCTCCCTGTCTCGCCCCCTGTCTCACCCCATCTCGCTCCGTGTCTCACTCCCTCACCCCATGCCCCTCATGGTGGTGGGGACCTTACATTGTAGCATTTTGGTGGGCACCCTAAAACCTGTCTAGTCCCCTGTCTCGCTCCCTGTCTCACAGGTGTCAGGTGGTGGGGACCCTAAAACCTAGTATAATTTGTCTTGCTCACTGTTTCACAGGTGTCAGGTGGTGGGGACCCTAAAACCTAGTTGGTGGTTCGTTAGAGTCACTTTAGTGGTCGATTGGCTGTTTTTGCCCCAAAATTTTGGGCCCATGGTGGGGACCTATGAAGGCCTTTTGCAGCTCTGTGAATGTATATGGCATGGTGGTTCTATTTGCAGGTGGTGGGGACACCTCACCACTATAGGTGGTAATCGAAGTTTTTTTGCCACAGGTGGTGGGGACCCTAAAACCTAGTATAATTTTGTTTTGCCCCGTCTCGCCCCCTGTCTTGCCCCTGTCTCACTCCCTGTCTTGCCCCCTGTCTCACCCCGTCTCGCTCCCTGTCTCACTCTCTCACCCCATGCCCCTCATGGTGGTGGGGACCTTACATTGTAGCATTTTGGTGGGGACCCTAAAACCTAGTATAATTTCGTTTTGCCCCATCTCACCCTCTGTCTCACCCTGTCTTGCTCCCTGTCTCGCCCCCTGTCTCACTCCCTGTCTCACTCCCTGTCTTGCTCCCTGTCTCGCCCCCTGTCTCGCTCCCTGTCTCACCCCCTATCTAGGTTTTAGTGTCCCCACCAAAATGCTACAATGTAAGGTCTCACAGGTGTCAGGTGGTGGGGACCCTAAAACCTAGTATAATTTGTCTCGCCCCTGTCTCGCCCCTGTCTCACTCCCTGTCTCGCCCCCTGTCTCGCTCCCTGTCTCGCCCCCTGTCTCGCTCCCTGTCTTGCCCCCTGTCTCGCTCCCTGTCTCGCCCCCTATCTAGGTTTTAGTGTCCCCACCAAAATGCTACAATGTAAGGTCCCCACCACCATGAGGGGGCCCCCTGTCTTGCCCCCTGTCTCACCCCCTGTCTAGGTTTTAGTGTCCCCACCAAAATACTACAATTTAAGGTCCCCACCACCATGAGGGAGCATGGGGTGAGGGGGGCAAGACAAGGAGTGAGACAGGGGGCAAGACAGGGGGTGAGACAGGGAGCATGACAGGGGGCAAGACAAGGAGCAAGACAGGGAGTGAGACAGGGAGCAAAACGGGGCGAGATGAATTTATGCTAGGTTTTAGGGTCCTTACCACCTGCGGCAAGAAAACTTTGATTACCACCTATAGTGGTGAGGTGTCCCCACCACCTGCAAACTGAACCACCACCCAATGTGAGACAGGGAGTGAGACAGGGGGCAAGACAGGGAGCAAGACAGGGAGCGAGACAGGGGGCGAGACAGGTTTTAGTGTCCCCACCAAAATGCTACAATGTAAGGTCCCCACCACCATGAGGGGCATGGGGTGAGGGAGTGAGACAGGGAGCAACAGAGGGGGTGAGACAAGGGGCGAGACCGGGCACGAGACAGGGGGCAAGACAGGGGCGAGACAGGGAGCGAGACAGGGGCAAGACAGGGAGCGAGACAGGGGCAAGACAGGGGGCAAGACGGGGCAAAACGAAATTATACTAAGTTTTAGGGTCTCCACCTATAGTGGTGAGGTGTCCCCACCACCTGCAAATAGAACCACCATCCCATATACATTCACAGAGGTGCAAAAGGCCTTCGTAGGTCCCCACCATGGACCCAAAAGTTTGGGGCAAAAACAGCCAATCGACCACTAAATTAACTCTAACAAACCACCAACTAGGTTTTAGGGTCCCCACCACCTGACACTTGTGAAACAGCGAGCGAGACAAATTATACTAGGTTTTAGGGTTCCCACCACCTAACACCTGTGAGACAGGGAGTGAGACAGGGGGTGAGACAGGGAGCAAGACGTCTCATGCCCTGTCTCACCCCCTCTCTTGCTCCCTATCTCACTCCCTCACCCCATGCCCCTCATTGTGGTGGGGACCTTACATTGTAGCATTTTGATGGGGACACTAAAACCTAGATAGGGGGCGAGACAGGGAGCAAGACAGGAAGCGAGACAGAGGGCAAGACAGGGGCGAGACAAGGAGCGAGACAGGGAGCAAGACAGGGGCGAGACAGGGAGCGAGACAGGGGGCGAGACAGGGAGCATTGTACAAAACTTGTCTTGCCCCCTGTCTCGATCCCTCTCTCGCTCCCTGTCTCGCCCCCTGTCTCGCTCCCTGTCTCACCCCCTGTCTCGCTCCCTGTCTCGCCCCCTGTCTGTCTCGCCCCTATCTCGCTCCCTGTCTCGCCCCCTGTCTCGCTCCCTGTCTTGCCCTATCTCGCTCCCTGTCTCGCCCCCTGTCTGTCTCGCCCCCTGTCTGTCTCGCTCCTGTCTCACTCCCTGTCTCGCCCCTGTCTCGCTCCCTGTCTCGCCCCCTGTCTGTCTCGCCCCTGTCTCGCTCCCTGTCTCGCCCCCTGTCTCGCCCCCTATCTCGCTCCCTGTCTGTCTCGCCCCTGTCTCGCCCCCTGTCTCGCTCCCTGTCTCGCCCCTGTCTCGCTCCCTGTCTCACCCCCTGTCTGTGTCACCCCTGTCTAGCTCCCTGTCTCGCCCCCTGTCTGTCTCACCCCTGTCTCACCCCCTGTCTCACTCCCTGTCTCGCTCCCTGTCTCGCCCCCTGTCTCACTCCCTGTCCCACCCCCTGTCCCGCCCCCTGTCTTGTCCCTTGTCTCGCTCCCTGTCTTGCTCCCTGTCTCGCCCCCTGTCTCGCCCCTGTCTAGCTCCCTTATTAACAAATTATACTAGGTTTTAGGGTCTCCACCACCTGACACCTGTGACACAGGTCAGACAGGTGAGACAGGGAGCGAGACAGGGGGTGAGACAGGGAGCGAGACAGGGGGCGAGATAGGGAACGAGACAGGGGGCGAGACAGGGGGTGAGACAAGTGAAACGAAATTATACTAGGTTTTGGGGTCCCCACCACCTGCGGCAAAAAAAACTGTCTCGTTCCCTGTCTCACAGGTGTCAGGTGGTGCGGACCCTAAAACCTAGTATAATTTGTCTCGCCCCTGTCTCGCTCCCTGTCTCACCCCCTGTCTCGCTCCCTGTCTCACAGGTGTTAGGTGGTGGGAACCCTAAAACCTAGTATAATTTGTCTCACTCGCTGTTTCACAGGTGTCAGGTGGTGGGGACCCTAAAACCTAGTTGGTGGTTCGTTATTGGTGGTTTGTTAGAGTTAATTTAGTGGTCGATTGGCTGTTTTTGCCCCAAACTTTTGGGTCCGTGGTGGGGATCTATGAAGGCCTTTTGCACCTCTGTGAATGTATATGGGATGGTGGTTCTATTTGCAGGTGGTGGGGACACCTCACCACTATAGGTGGAGAGCCTAAAACTTAGTATAATTTCATTTTGCCCCGTCTTGCCCCCTATCTTGCCCCCTGTCTTGCTCCCTGTCTCACTCTCTCACCCCATGCCCCTCATGGTGGTGGGGACCTTACATTGTAGCATTTTGGTGGGGACCCTAAAACTTAGTATAATTTCGTTTTGGCCCATCTCACCCTCTGTCTCACCCCTGTCTCACTCCGTCTTGCCCCCTGTCTCACGCCCGGTCTCGCCCCTTGTCTCACCCCCTCTCTTGCTCCCTGTCTCACTCCCTCACCCCATGCCCCTCATGGTGGTGGGAACCTTACATTGTAGCATTTTGGTGGGGACACTAAAACCTGTCTCGCCCCCTGTCTCGCTCCCTGTCTCGCTCCCTGTCTCACATTGGGTGGTGGTTCGGTTTGCAGGTGGTGGGGACACCTCACCACTATAGGTGGTAATCAAAGTTTTCTTGCCGCAGGTGGTGGGGACCCTAAAACCTAGCATAAATTCGTCTTGCCCCGTTTTGCTCCCTGTCTCACTCCCTGTCTTGCTCCTTGTCTTGCCCCCTGTCACGCTCCCTGTCTCACCCCGTCTTGCCCCGTCTCACTCCTTGTCTTGCCCCCCTCACCCCATGCTCCCTCATGGTGGTGGGGACCTTAAATAGTAGTATTTTGGTGGGGACACTAAAACCTAGACAGGGGGTGAAAGTTTCATTAGGTGGCTCGTTAAGGGGGAATAGATCTGTACTTTTGGGATTTTTTTGGGGGGGTTTTCAGCACCCACTGTATGAAGGAATCTCGAGACTTGGCTATTTCCAACTGTCAACTTTAATTTGGTTGGGAGGCATCAGTTGATGACGGATTACCCCCTTGCAAGGTCTCCTTCGGGAGCTCTTGCCTCCCTGCATCTGCAGACGGAGGAAGAGTTTGGTGCTTAAAAGACAGGGGGAGGCAGTGGTCAAAATTTCCAAATTGGGGGGGGAGGGGAACCCCTGATAAATTTTTTAAATTTTTGGTAAAATCAATTTTGGGGCGTTTTTCCAACATGATGGTGAAGTATGAGTTTATTCTGATAAAGTTAACAGGGAGAAATAATCAATTTAGTTTTCAAAATTTTCATCATTTTTTCAAAACGAGTGGATTATGTCTGTATTGGTTTAAATCAATTTTTCAATGTCCCCTGAGTACCCCTAAAAAATGTTGTGTTGATCGGAAAAAGTTAAGTAGTTTTGATAAAGAAATAATGCTCATCTGGTTCCTCAAGTGTACTTCCCACCCCAAGTGTACCACCCTAGAATAGTTTCTACATGTCCCTAGTGTGCCCCCAAGGTGTCCCAGGTTGATGCAAAAGGGTTGAGTATTTTTTATAAGTGTTTAACTTTTGCATGGTTGGGGACCTTTTTGGCATTTTAATTTCCAAACTCATCTGGTTCCGTAAGTGTACTTCCCACCCCAAGTGTACCACCCTAGAATAGTTTCTACATGTCCCTAGTGTGCCCCCAAGGTGTCGCGGGTTGGTGCAAAACAGTTGAGTATTTTTTATAAATGTTTAACTTTTGCATGGTCGGGGCCCTTCTTGCCATTTTAATTTCCGCGCTCGTCTGCTTCCCCAAGTGTACTTCCCACCCCAAGTGTACCACCCTAGAATAGTTTCTACATGTCCCTAGTGTGCCCCCAAGGTGTCCCGGGTCGGTGCGAAAGGGTTGAGTATTTATTATAAGTCTTTAACTTTTGCATGGTCGGGGCCCTTCTTGCCATTTTAATTTCCGCGCTCGTCTGGTTTCCCAAGTGTACTTCCCACCCCAAGTGTACCACCCTAGAATAGTTTCTACATGTCCCTAGTGTGCCCCCAAGGTGTCCCGGGTCAGTGCGAAAGGGTTGAGTATTTTTTATAAGTATTTAACTTTTGCATGGTCGGGGCCGTTCTTGCCATTTTAATTTCCGCGCTCATCTGGTTCCCCAAGTGTACTTCCCACCCCAAGTGTACCACCCTAGAATAGTTTCTACATGTCCCTAGTGTGCCCTCAAGGTGTCCCGGGTCGGTGCGAAAGGGTTGAGTATTTTTTATAAGTCTTTAACTTTTGCATGGTCGGGGCCCTTCTTGCCATTTTAATTTCCGCGCTCGTCTGGTTTCCCAAGTGTACTTCCCACCCCAAGTGTACCACCCTAGAATAGTTTCTACATGTCCCTAGTGTGCCCCCAAGGTGTCCCGAGTCGGTGCGAAAGGGTTGAGTATTTTTTATAAGTGTTTAACTTTTGCATGGTCGGGGCCCTTCTTGCCATTTTAATTTCCGCGCTCGTCTGGTTCCCCAAGTGTACTTCCCACACCAAGTGTACCACCCTAGAATAGTTTCTACATCTCCTTAGTGTGCCCCCAAGGTGTCCCGGCTCAGTGTGAAAGGGTTGAGCATGTGTGAAAAGTGTTTATTTTTTGTGTTGTTCATACTGATCTCACTTGGCAAGTACAATTTCCAGCCCCAGGGTATCACTCTAGAACCAGTTATATATATATATATATATATATATATATATATATATATATATATATATATATATATATATATATAGTGTGCCCCCAAGATGTCCCGGGTTGATGCAAGATAGTTGAGTATCTTCGAGTTAAGTTTCCCCGACCACACTTTTGTGTGGTCGGGGAACTTTTTCGCATGTTAATTTTTGTACTCAACTGTCTCCACAACCGTATGTTGAACCCCACATGTACCACTCTAGACCCATTTCTATATATCCATTGTGTACCCCCAATGTGTCCCGGGTTGATGCGAGATAGTTGAGTATCTTCGAGTTAAGTTTCCCCGACCACACTTTTGTGTGGTCAGGGAACTTTTTCGCATGTTAATTTTTGTACTCAACTGTCTCCGCAACCGTATGTTGAACCCCACATGTACCACTCTAGACCCATTTCTATATATCCATTGTGTACCCCCAATGTGTCCCGGGTTGATGCGAGATAGTTGAGTATCTTCGAGTTAAGTTTCCCCGACCACACTTTTGTGTGGTCAGGGAACTTTTTCACATGTTAATTTTTGTACTCAACTGTCTCCACAACCGTATGTTGAACCCCACATGTACCACTCTAGACCCATTTCTATATATCCATTGTGTACCCCCAATGTGTCCCGGGTTGATGCGAGATAGTTGAGTATCTTCGAGTTAAGTTTCCCCGACCACACTTTTGTGTGGTTGGGGAACTTTTTCGCATGTTAATTTTGTACTCAACTGTCTCCACAACCATATGTTGAACCCCACATGTACCACTCTAGACCCATTTCTATATATCCATTGTGTACCCCCAATGTGTCCCGGGTTGATGCGAGATAGTTGAGTATCTTCGAGTTAAGTTTCCCCGACCACACTTTTGTGTGGTTGGGGAACTTTTTCGCATGTTAATTTTGTACTCAACTGTCTCCACAACCGTATGTTGAACCCCACATGTACCACTCTAGACCCATTTCTATATATCCATTGTGTACCCCCAATGTGTCCCGGGTTGATGCGAGATAGTTGAGTATCTTCGAGTTAAGTTTCCCCGACCACACTTTTGTGTGGTCGGGGGAACTTTTTCGCATGTTAATTTTTGTACTCAACTGTCTCCACAACCGTATGTTGAACCCCACATGTACCACTCTAGACCCATTTCTATATATCCATTGTGTACCCCCAATGTGTCCCGGGTTGATGCGAGATAGTTGAGTATCTTCGAGTTAAGTTTCCCCGACCACACTTTTGTGTGGTCGGGGGAACTTTTTCGCATGTTAATTTTTGTACTCAACTGTCTCCACAACCGTATGTTGAACCCCACATGTACCACTCTAGACCCATTTCTATATATCCATTGTGTACCCCCAATGTGTCCCGGGTTGATGCGAGATAGTTGAGTATCTTCGAGTTAAGTTTCCCCGACCACACTTTTGTGTGGTCGGGGGAACTTTTTCCCATGTTAATTTTTGTACTCAACTGTCTCCGCAACCGTATGTTGGACTCCAAAGTGTACCAGTCTAGAACCATTTCTATATATCCATAATGTGCCCCCAAGGTGTCGCAGGTTGCTGTGTATTAAAGTAATTTTAAAAATGTTTAATAGTTCATTTATATTTGACATTTTTTGCAGTATTAATATATTGTAATTATGTAATTTTAGTTGAGAAAAAGGAATGGCAGAGGCAAAAAATTACACGCCACAACAACGCAAACAATACGATAGTCGGTGGGCACCAGATGATCTGGTGTGGATAAACAAATCAGGTAAATGAAGTTATATCATATATTTGCATTTCATGTTTATTTTTGCAGGTCTTTTTGTTTCTTTTTATTGAAATTTTCATAGGACTTGTTCATTTTATTTATTTATTTATATATTTTTTGGCTTAAAATGATATCTTGCAGAAATTAACTGTTACTTACATTTTTCTATGAAAATATTATTTTCAGTACCGCCACATTTGAACTACCACGATGTAGACTACACGTTCATGGCAGGTATGTTGTCAGTATTGCCGGCTGATGTAGCAGGAGACGTTACCCTCGAGCTGCGTGACAAACTGAAGTACCCGAAGCAAATTCACTGTGGGAAAGAATATGATGCATTACCAGCAATGGCAAAAAAGTTGCGATTGAGGAGTGGAGCTGAATTTGACAAAGTTGAGAGAGAGCTGCAACAATTCGCAAGAGAGGGAATCGATACACATGCAGATCACAATTCTGCAATCCGCGCAGTACTCATCCAGCTCAAATATCCTAAACCTGTGAAATCTCACATTGTGCGTCATCAAATAGCGGCACATATGGTGGAAGATTACGAATTCTATTATCCGAAAATGGAAGCATACTTAGAGCATCACAACTTATTGTACAGTGCATACATTATGCACTTATACAGAGGAGATATTTGGGCTGACGAATTTATGTTAGGAGCACTCAGCAGAATGTTTGATATCACGATAAGTGTAATAAGTCCACTGTATAATGACGTGTGGCAAATTTTTCACAACAGCGGACTACCACACGTTGTTATCATCTCAAACGGTGGTGACATTGGTAAGAAACGAGGTGCATCACATTTCTCCGCAACATGAGGTAAAGGGCCCAAATGGAGCTGCATTGGTGAAAACTTGAATGTCAGTGAGATGGGAAACTGGCAAGGCTACAAAGAAGGCCGTGAACATGTCATTGATGCATTCCAGATGAAAGAACATTTCAACATTATGAAAACTACACGGAAAATGGCAGAAAAGATCCAAGGATTATGTAAGGACTTGAACAAGCTTTGTGACTGACAAGATGAAATATACATCGAAATGGAAGCCATGAGGATCAAAGTCAATGAATTTAAACGGTTTGACACATTCTACTATGAAATTGTAGATGAAAGTGAAAAGCAACCAGTACTGAAAAAAGTTGGAAAACACAAGAAAAAAAATGAAGCAGAAACTGCAAAACGAACTGAGCCAGAAGTACACAAGTCTGCAAAGAAGCAAATGAGTGCAAGGTCTTGCAGCACTTTCCCGAAACAACTCGGAAGTAAACTGGTCTCTGACGCGATATCTGAAATTGACAAAGGACTTGAAATTGAAAACTTACCAACAGAGGACACTATAAAGGATATTGTCAGTTCACAGAGACGTAGAAGTCGAGTAAAAAACCCAAAGCAGCCAAGGTTCCCATCTTTACCGAAATATGATGAAGGAAGTCACCCAGATGAAACGACATCAGCAATTCAAACCACCGAGAAACAAATGAAGCAGTGGACAGTGCAAGTTGAACCGGAAACACCTTACGATTTGTCTGCAACAAAAAAGGTAAATGATGATGAACCCGGAGTTGTTAGTGTACGCGCTATATCACCTGAAGCGGAATTGAGCACTGATGTGATAACAAAACAACCTGAAGCAAGCGGCAATGATATTCTCTCAGGTAAACGAGCAAGTGGCACTGAAATTTCAAATGAACCTAAGAGACAACGAACCGATGATGAACTGGTGATGTATGGACAAATTCCTATGTCAAGAAATGTCGTTCATTTCTTGAAACAACAACAGCAAGAAAATGAACTACCAGAAGTTCATACGTCATCTAAAGCAACAAATGAAATAACAACATCAGCTGACGCAGCAGAAGATGATTCTGTTTTGAAGAAACCACAAGAGAAGAAAGTATATTACGTTGAGAAAGAAACCATAGAAATAACTGACCCAAAGGAGTTACCAGTACTTGAAGGTGCAATATATGACGAAGATGATAACATTGTCGGTGTAAAGGGTAGGCCTAACTTCCGATTTTTCATACCCAGAGAGGGAATTTCGGAAGCACAGGATCGTAGAAAATTGCCGCCAAAAGAAGTAGCAATAGATGTGACACCGAATGAACCAGAAACAGAACCGCAAGAAGTAACAGTAGCTACGACAAAAAAAGGTGATCCTAAAAGAAAGGTGCAGAAGCCTTCAACACAAAAAGTTGTTCAATTGGTTCCTCCTCAGACGCCACTACAGAAGATTTTTGTCACAATTCCACAAAATAAGGACACAATCAATGAAGACCCACCCATTCCAAAGACCAAAAGAAAAGATCATCTTCACTATTGTGACCGGTGCTGTTTCGTCACAAAAGATAAAGCCTACTTAAGGAGACACAACAAACGTCAATGTGTGTTCCTGACGCGAGTGGAAAGAATTAAGTGTCCATATGAAGACTGTGGAACTCTCTTCATTAATGACAATAACTATAGAGATCACATCAATCAGCATCGCGGTGTCCGAAATTACAAATGTTCAAACTGCGGAGGAACATTTGTTCACCAGAACCAATTAGCACGCCATAAGAAGGAATGTAAGTAAAAACAAGGGATGAAAGTATTATTACTTCGTGTTTTCTGATTTTTTTTATTTTCATTTTTAAATCAGGTAAAAAAAAAAAAAGAAAATTGCAGAAGACAATTACAATATGATATCAAATATACTCCACTGTGTTTATAGTGACTTTATCAACATGTTCTTGTACAACTATTAGTAACATTTGTCGTAATAATAATATACATTTTTAAAAAGTTACAAAACATCGAATGATTGAAGATCAGAGTTCAATATGTAAGACATTAATGTAATACTTCGATACTAGTAAAAGAACAGAAAAACATGATCATTTTCTTTGTTAAAATATTATAATTGTGTGTTACCTTGTTTTCTTTTTCTCTCTTTTTCCAAGACTGTTGAATAAATACGTATGTGTCCGTAAATTTCTTGTGCTGTCATTATTCTATGCTATTGTAATAAGTGGTAATAATAGGTAGTCGCATTGAAGATAAGTGGTGATATGGAAGATGAGGAATGATAGAATGACGATATTCAAACAAGTGATCAAAAAAAGGAGTGGTGAAAACATTTTGATTTTGTACATGTAGTTTATAGTTCTTAGTGAGTGGAAATACAGGTCAGTATTGTGAAAAGTATTGAAAGTTACTGACTTATGTTTAGGGTCGTAATAGAATTTTTTAGCCTGAGTGATCAATTAAAATAATTATTATGCAGCGTGTAATTATTATATTCTATGACTTCAGTCATAGTTGCCATTCTTATTTCGAAAAATTATTGCTGATCTTGTATGTTTGTTTAAGACTGCTAAAGGACTTTCTGCATATTATTTTTCAAGAATGCTGATGGAACATAAGGATCTTGTAAATAAGTTATATATTCAAGTTTGTTGACTATTTTTATCTGTGCAGACTTTGTCGTAGGGTACGGACAAAGGCAACAAGAATCAATGATCTCCTGTCGACACTGTCTATTTTTTGCATAAGAAAGCACTATTTTGAAGGGTACGGACAAACGCAACAAGAATCAATGATCCCCTGTCAATATAGAGCTTTCCTATGTATTCTACGTGTTTTTTAAATAAATATTTAAAGTTTAAATGATGTTTTATTTTTTGCTAATAATCTGCAGAAATTGTATACTGCTAAATTTGTATACAGAAACTAGCACTATTTCATCATGAGGACCTCTTAATCTCTCTAATTTTCATTTGAAAAATAATCAGTTGAAGATTAACAAATAGCATTTCAAAAGTTACAAAGGAGAATTATTATTATTTATCATGTTAACAGTAGCTGAAATAATTGGTAAGTAAATAGTAATTTTTATTTATTAATATTTTTTGGCTATGGTAGTCTAACAAAGAAATTCATTTTTGCTTTTTGGCATATTGTTAGACTAAAAAGGAGTGGCGACCTTTGCCTCCAGAGCTAAAAACACTTAAAATGTTCATAGAAAGTATTTTTGGGCAATTTTGAAGACCTTCATATCTGACGTCAAAATTGACGTCAATATCTGTGAACCTCATTGTGTCAATTTAATTTTTTTGTGAACCTCCTCCATAGTCTAGGTGTTTTATTTTTTGACATTTGACATCTTTTTGACAACTTGACATCTTTTTGATATTTTGACACATTTAACTTAAACCACCTCAGCCTGTCACAGGGCTATTTTTTAATAAATACGTATGTGTCCGTAATATTTTGTCTCTTATTTTGTTTTTCCAATTTGGTGTGTGTCATATTTACAGCACTATGAATATTTATCACAAAGCCTACAACTTTAATGGCAAAATATTGGTGGTATATTTTGCTTAAAGTTGAAGCAAGATTCGTACACGGTTTTGTGTACAAAGAATTTTTTTTTTTAAATTTTGTAGAATTTGTTGCGTTTTCAGCTTCTTTCACAAAAAAAAAAGGTGGAGTAGCCGTATCCATGTTTTGCTATTTAAATGTCTGTAATTTGTTCGTAACATTTCTTTCCATTACTAAGGTATTAAATTTAAATGAGAAAAATTTAAATTAGCAAATTATTAGTAGTTGATCGAAACATGCATGTGGCATATGCTGTGGCTGTAAGGGGAGGTTTTACTTTTGAATAATGTAGAAAATAAATGATTTCAAAGAAACTTTTGTAAACATTAGTTCAAAAGTAATTGGAGGCCACATCACATTTTTTTTTTATAAATTTCTTATGGAGTTCATAAAATGTTTATTTAAGTAATCAAATTAAGCACTAGTGTTATTTTTTATTTATTGGCAACTACCAAACATTCTGAATCCTATTCTTAAGACTGGCCAATGTATTTAAAGTTAGTAAATATAACTATTGCACACATATGTGTAGACTAAATATATATAATTAAAGTGAAATTATTCTTTCTATTAAGCATAGAAGTAACTGACAAATAAAGGAACGAACCTAAAGAGAAATGGAAGCATTTGGCAGGGTGAGTAGAACTGTAAATTTGTCCATCTTCAAAGTTTTCTTACTTCTTTACCATTTAACAATTTCATTACATCAATTTTACGTGCTAATGTAGATATATAAATTTCTTGTACAGATTTTATTACTCCGATGTGGGGATGTTGAAGTAAATCCTGGGCCTGTATGCACACATTTCTTCCATATAATAACTTGATACTTACTTTACAACTTTTCTCCATTGACTTCTAGATAATACATGTATATTCAATAACCGTATAGCATCACTAGAATACCTTGTGCTATTACTTTACCTTCTACTTCTAAATGCAGAAGTTTCGAATAAACAAGCAGGAAAGAGCGGTCTTGAGCAAACTTTTGCTCAAATTAGCTAAAGATACAGAGGATGAAAGTGATGATAGTGCGGTGTGTATCTGTTTTTATTTATCATGGTTAGCCCTAGCTTTATTTGTTAATTTGTAAACTTTACACAACAGTTTCAATAATTAATACATTCAACAGCAGTGTTAGTTCATATATATGTTGACAAATATTACCACCTCCTATTTGAGAGATTAATGAATGATTAATTAAGTGAAATTTCACAATTAGAAGAGTCCGAACTATTTTAAAGAAATATTTTACTTGATATATATGTAGTAAAATATTAACAACTGAGCACTACCCCTGAATGTTTCATCACTTACATTCAATTGATATTATCCTTCATAATGAATTTTGCATTCGAACTCAGAACAAGGAAGACCTATCTCATGAGACAACATCACTGCTTAAGGACACCCCCAACTCGGAGCCTGTGCTAACAGAAGGGACGAATGGGGGGGTGGCCTCTAGAATTAACAACAGTGACACTTCAGCCAATACTTCAATACCAGTGAGTATTAAATGAGTTATTTTCAATTGAGATTAACAAAATGACTAAATGATTAATGAAGGAGGAGCTGAGGAGCCCATGGCTATTGAGTTGAAAGAAGACAAGTTTTCGGTAGATATATTAATTATTTTATAGATATATTACTTCATATATGAAATATTTTAAATAGATGTTTTACTTTATACATGTGTAGTAAAACATTAACAACTACCCCCCCCCCTCAGTCCTTCATTAGTTGATATTTTACACTCCCAACCTGCAGACTGTACAAACAGGAGGGACGAATACAGTAGTGGCTTCTAGAGCCACTTTAATGCAATCAATGTCACAAGCACCGAAAAGGCCACCCCCAACTCAGAGCCTGTAAGTCACCTTGTACTTACACATTATTGACAACAATTAATAAATTGAAAAGTAATACAAAATATATTAAGTAGACATGTTACTTAAAAAGTATGTTGACAAATATTAACAACTCATACCTGAGTGTTTCATCAGTTTATTCCTGATCATTTTCAAACTCAGCATCAGCCATCAATGCCAGAAGCATCTGAAAAGCCCACCTCCAACTTGGAGCCTGTGCAAATGGGAGGGACAAATACAGCGGTGGCCTGTACAAGTCAACAACAGTCACCAAAATCTGACCATTCAGGCTACAGTGCTCTCCGAGTGAGTATATTTATTAATTCTAGACAATAATTCAAATAAATATTACATTAAAAATAGTGTCAAATATAGTGGCAAGTACACATGTTATTTCATATATATGTAGACAAATTATAATTCAATTGAGATTCTGCTTCATTATTACCCTTTGCATTGAAACTCAGGAAGAGCTACAGCTAACAGAGTCATCTCAATCACAGCAATTGCAGTCACCACTACCACCACCAACTATGAGGGTGGGCAATACTGATTTATATTTACCTGTGCAAGTGCTACATCAATTAATTTTACACAATATTCACAATAATTAATCAATTGAAAAATAGTACCAAATAGATTAAGTAGACATGTTGCCTAAAAAATATCCATAAAAATATTAACAGGTCCTACTTGAGTGTTTCATGACTTCTTTTCTATTATCCTTGATGATCACTTTTTGTTTCACAGTTGCAGCAAACATTCGATTCTACACAAGTAGTAGATATCGTTCAACAAGCGTGTAAGTAGAGAATAAAATACAATTCCTGATCAAAGTAAAAAAGGCTATATTTGGCATGAAATAAATATTCCTCAATTGAATTTCCAGTTGATATTGCACAAAACAGCACGCCATTGACACCACATGAATGCGAGTATTTTCATTCCTAACAAATCTAACTATGCTGTGCACATTTAATAGTACATTCATTAACTTTTAACACTATGATTCAAAAAAAAAATAATACAATTTGTCTTTCAGTACAAAATCTGATTCAGAATACAATATATAAAGCTGGTAAAAAAGTTTCCGTGCCAGCAGAGCAAGCACTAGTTATTGAAACTAGTGGGAACCGAACACTGGCATTCGGGAATCAGTATTACGATCCTATACTGTCTCGAACGCCAAGGTCTTTGGAAAAAGACAATTCTCACCTTGAAAACATCATCACTGATGCAAGTTCAGGTAGTAGTGATTTTCATCTATATCTCTAAAAACAATCTTAAATGACAATAAAATGACAAAATTAAAACTACAAAGACAATTCCAATATTAAGGAGCACAACTTTTTTGTTCACACAGATGAAGAAACAAATCAAACTATTGCCCAACAACAAAATAAAAAAACTGAACATCATCAAATACCATCACACAGAGAAACAGAAGGAAAAGGTATGTAAAATTATGTCAAAAGATATAATTTAATTTTCATAATGAGTAATACTTTAGAACCATTTGAATAATACATAAATTAGATGAGGTATTGTAAAAAAAAAATTAATTCATTCTAAATATTCTAGCAGACTAAGTAAGCTATTTATAAGTACCAGTGAGAACAACTAAGAAGCAACATGTCACAAATAAAAAATAGTGTATAAATATGTGCCTATCATGCTGTAATAGTAAGCAGTTGTTTGAAAAAATATACTCAAAATTTTAACAGATTCAACAGAACAACAACAACAGAATTCCGGTGATAATGACAATGACGAAGACATAGAGGATGTTGTAGGAAAAGGTTATGAAGGAGACGATGAGGAAAATGAAAGTGAAAAAGATCATGATGATCATGTTGATGAGGAGGACAAGAGTGAAGAGGAAGAGCAGGAGGAAAGAAATGACGAAGAGACTGAACATGATAACAGAGAGGATCAGAAAGAACAAAACAAAAATGAGGAGAACCAAAGAGATGGTGTGTAAAAAAGATACAATAATGTTTTTTTTTTACTTCTGTGAATGCCAAAAATGTTCAAAGGTGTAGAGATTATATCATAAAACTTTATGATTTAAATTGAGATAAAAATCAGATAACTGCTGAACAATTTATTAAAAAAAATTATGACAACATATTTCAGATGATGATAATTTAGACCATACAAATCATCCTGAGGCAGACCATGTAGATGGTAAATAAATTGAAATCAAAAAGTTAATAAAATTGATAAACCTTAATAAAAAATATGTAATCTTTAAAATTTTTGGTAAAGTGAGAATTACATTTTGTGTATTATCAATATTCCATCACCAGAGGATATATCTGACCTACAAAGGCAAATGGGCAATCTTGTGGAGCATGACCTACAACAAATCTACGGCAAGGAAGATGGGGAAATTGATGACAGTGAAATAGATGAGCTGATGCAGCCACTATTTGATGAACATGATGGTACATAATATGTTTTACTCATTGGAAAATAAATAGTTTTTACTATTGTCCTAGTGTGTGGTAATTTTCTTTTTTTGGTAAAAAATAACTCCTAACATTCGATTTACACTCAGTTCTTGGTGATGGCATTAGCAATAGAGATGCAAAATCTTCTTGGCAGACATCACTTAGGAATGGGACCAACTCTTAAATAATTCTATATAACAGGCTGTACAGGGCGCACATTCCCTGAAGAAGTAGAAGCTCCCCCTATTCCAGGTTTCCGACGAAAGTATCCTCCAGAAATATCAAAAGAAGTTCTCGACGAATTACACAAATGTGAAAGAGATTTTCGTAAGATATTTAAATTTTCCATGACCTCATATTGAAATGGATCTGCATTTTGAAAGAAAACATTATTATAAGTTAAAAAGCTAACTTGATGATATAATTTCAGGATTTTTTGCAACACAAGTGGATAGACTGTTTATGAGGCAAAAAACAGGACAAATGGCTCCAAAAGGTAACTTTATACTTGCCAAGCAAATACATTTTAAAAATTACAATACAAATTTAGACACAAAGAGGCACAATATTTTTCACTTTGGAAAATCAAGCAAAATATGCAATTTTCTTTTCAGGACCAGTGGACATACCTGACGATCTTCCCCTCTACATGCAGATGGCCTTGAAGAAATTCAACGAATATATATTACACTTCCAAGAGGCAATGTCAGATGCACAAGTGCAAATAAGTTGCATGTCATCACTATGGTATGCCGTATGCAACCAAAGCAAGGAGAAGAGGGAAAGACTGATAAACAAATTGTCCAAGTATGGCCAAGAACTCGCCCACCAGACACGAAACAGCACAATATTATCATACAGTAAGAAACCACGCACTCACTGGAATAGAAGAGGACTGTTGACAATGACATCAATATCACCTGCATTAACGCGTAGATCAACAGAAGACCTATGCAGACCGAAAAATAAGAGAACAAGTGAAACAACTGGGCAGAAAGAAGCCATATTGATTTCCCCACAACCACTAACAGGCGGCAAGGTGAACAGAATCGTTCAAAGAAATCCACTAAAGGAAAGAAGTCTAGAAACCACTCAAGGAAACCAGAGAAAAGTGGCTGACAAAGAAAAGGGTCAAAGAAATCCAGGAGTAGGTCCAAGAAATTCTAGAGCCATTCCAGGAAGTGAAAGAAGTCAAGAAGCAACTATTGGAGGAGTAGCTCGAGATGCAGAAAGAAAAAGAACTACAACAGCAAATCAAATTTCACAAGCAGGTCTACGATCACATACACAAATAGAAAGAGGTGTAGTAGCCACTCAAGAAAAACAAAGAAATCAAGCAGCATACCTCACACCAGGAAATCCAGGTCAAAGAAAAACAATGCCAATACCAGATAAAAGTCAAACAGCTGCTCCAGAAGCGAATCCAGGAAAGCAAAGAAATCAACCAGCCACTGGAACAAAGGATAGAACTGCAGCAGCAGATTCAGCAATGCAAACAATTCCATGGACAAGTCAAGAAATGGAATCAAGAGCAGTTAGCAATGAAGATCAAAGAGCAAAACAACTTCAAAATGATGAAAGAGGAGCAAATACAGCAAGGGAAAGAACAGTCAGAGCCATTCAAGAAAAGAAAAGAAGTCAAGCAGCATCTGTCGCAGGAGGAAATGCAGGTGAAAGAAGAACAATGACAATACTGAATGAAAATCAAAGAGCAGTCCTACAAGCAACTCCAAGAAGTGAAGCAGCCACTAGACCAAACAATAGAAGTGCAGCAACATATTCAGGAAGGGGGAAAAATCCAGAAACCACTCAGGAAACGGAAACAAGAGCAACTCCACCAAATCCAGGAACTTTTCCCGAAAGCCAGAGAAGTAGAGTAACCAGTCTCACAGCAGGATATCCAAGTGCACCAGGAACAAGAATAAATCCAGTGGTTTTACTTCAAAAGATGTCTACTACAAACATAGGAATGACATCAAGAAAACAAAAGAAAGCAACTGAAGAATATGTAGCGGAAAATCAAAGCAGTACACAAGAATGTGAATCATATTCACAACAAGAAGAACAAGAAGAAGAAGACATTGTTGCTGTTGTTTCTGATGCTCCATCATTTGTTCAAGAATTGAAAGAACTGGATGCTGAGGTTGAAGAAGGTCACAGTACAAAAGTAATGACAGAACCAAAACAGCAGCGAATTGGCAAAATCATGAAAAAGAAAAACCAAGACAAGTACAAAAAACTTCAAGCAAAAGGAATTCAACACCCAAAAAGTCAGAAAATTAAGAAAGGGCATAAAAGAAAAATCATAAGTGAAACAAGCAGTGAAGAAGAACAGTGGCAACCATCTGAAGAACAATATATGAACAATAATAATTCAGAATATTCAGAGAAATATCCAAGCAAAAAGAAGACGTCAAAGAAGATGACAAAGCAAAAAACTGACAATGGTCAGAAACAACGATATGAACAAGAGTGCTTGAAGTTATCAACCAAAAAGCAGACAACAGACAACTTTTCCACTTTTCTGATGGATATTCCAAACCAGAAGGCCAAGAAAGTAACAAGAAAGCCGGAAGATTACGCTCCAACAAAGAAACAGAAAAAGACAGAAGAACCAGAAATACAAATACCGAAACATTTACTGACGATCATAACACAGAAGATAAAGGATAAACATGTCGATAAAAGTCATTGTAAAACACAGAAACAAGAATGGAAAGGAAATACAGCAGAAAGAAAAAGAATAGGTGTGATATATCGTCACATTCCAGAGGCGTTGAAGACATTAATGCGTCAAAACATTGAGTTACCTGAGCAAGAAAGAGTAGAAGTGGAAGAAAAGATGGTAAGAGGCACAGACGGCACCTACAAATGTCACGACTGCAACGAAAAATCGTTTCAGAAGAAGCGTGAAATATACCGCCACATACGTATAGTCCATAATTATACACCACTGATGTTCGTATGTGGCTATGATAAATGTACAGAGGCTGCCAACAACACCACAACTCTGGGCATACATACCTTGTATGCTCACTTTCGAAATCTATTTGAAAAGATCACCATTGCAATCGAATAACCATTTTAACCACCAGAAACTACACACCAACACTGATTACTTTGTCTGTGAGCGTTCCACAAAAACATTCAGACATCAAATGCAGCTACACAGGCATGAACGTGATCCTAAAAATTGTATTAATTGATCGGAGTCACCGGATTTCTAACACTAAAAAGCATAACGCGGACATTCAAGTGATGATGGCAGACTGTCCTGTACTTTGATTTTTACGTTTACATACATTATTGTTCTATTTATCGAATTAAAAAATGTTACATGATAAGATTGTTGACTGAAGAGTATAACTCGTATGGAGTATTGGACATTGGATATGCATATTTTGAAATGATGGACTATCCACAGCCCATATGTACACTGGAGAAGAAGACGTATTATGAATGACATGACTGTATATTAATCACGAAAAGGCATAACCATACCATGATAGTTCAGAACATGAAAGGGCATAACAACACTGTATATAAGTTCCTGTCTTAAACTGTTTTTTACTTTTGATCTTTTGACTTCATTAGTGTGTTTTCTATGTTTCTAAATTGGATTTCTATGCAAAAATGTTAATTAGGGCGAATATTTACTGTTTTACAGACGGTCCAATTGTATGTCATTATAAATAATGTTTGTAAAAAAAAAAGGTGGAGCTGTCATGTACATGTTTTGGTAGACAAATATATGTCATTTTATTCTAATATTAATAGTTAACTTTTTAAATTTTAAATTACAAAGTTACTATCAGTTCATCCAAACATGTCCCTGGCATATGGTGTGGCTAGAAGGGGAGGTTTTACTTTTGGATAATGTCCGAATGATATTATTTTAACTAATATTCTTGTAAACATTAATCCAAAGGTAATTGGAGGCCACATTAAAAAAAAGGTAAATTTATTTTAGACTCTGAAGAAATTTCTTTTCATATATCAATGTTAGAATGTGAAAATTGAATTATTTTACCACAACTGTGTTTAATTATTATTGGTGTGTACTTTGATAGTTTATTGTTATGCCACATCATTGTGTTCAATTCCAGATTGTGTTCAACTTATTCTCTTGTTGTTTGTTTATAAATACATATGTGTCCGTAATATTTTTTGTCTTAATTTTTATTTTAGTGTATTTAGCATTTACAACACTATTTTTCATACAAACTGAAGCTTTAATGAGCATTCCTTTCCATTGTGCTTGTGGTAGAAGTCAGCTGACATGGTTGCGTAGAGTTGATTATTTTTGCGATACTATTTATTTATATCAAAAAGGGCTACCCACAATTCAATTCAGTACTAGTATTATTTTTTAGTTATAACTTATTACTAAACATTGTGAATTATATTATTAACAATGACCACTGGTTTTCAGATTAACAAATAACTATTGCAGAGCTAGATCTAGACTAAATAATTTCCGGTCCTAATGTTCTTTCTATTGAAAGAAAAGTCATCACAAGAACTATCAAATTAGGATTTCTGAGCAACAAGTCCACTTGCAAGATTTTATTTTCCATTTAGAGTTCAGGGAGTTTTTTTTGGCTTGTCCATTCCTGTGTCCAGTATGCAGTGATGATATAAAGTAGAATCAAAAGAACAATACCTGATTCATATGACATAGATTTCTTGAGATATGGAATTGGGTGAAAGCTCACAAACACTCTTTGAAGTTGTGATAGAAGTTGACACTGATAATAACGAAACATACTACAAAATTAATACAGCGTATCCATGCAGAAGACAATATCACGATTATTTTTTATATGTAATTTGTACTATGAACTTGTCAAATTGTTTTTATAATTCTAAATACCACAATGATTTTCTCTACTTGTAGCAAATATAATTGATTATTCAAATGTGGAAATTCCTACTGTCAAGTGGTATATTGCCAAATTAGAGAAAATGGGTAAGTTAAATTTCTTATCAGCATATTAAATATAAAACAATGAAATGAATTATATCTAAAAAATATATTCTTCAATGATGTACAATTCATTTATACAGATCTAAATGACTCGGACGAATCTGTAAGTTTTATCAAACTATGATTTCAACTTTTCCAATTATTGCTTCAAAGTAATAAAATTTACCATTAGTTTTACTAACAATTCCTTTTTTATCCATTGAAAACTATAGAAATAAAGTTTCATTAACTTTAGATAAATAAATAAAGTTAACAAAAGGTACTTGTAATGAAAACATAATCATTTAATAATTTAATCAAAATTAATAGCCATCAAATCAACATGATTGTATGCCAGAAATTGCTTAATTTATTTTACTTACAAATTAATTGTTAAGTACCATGACAATGAGAATGGGGAGAGTGACAGCAGATTGCAAGAGGAGGATGACGATGGAAATGAAAATGCTAATTGCTTTGACCCATCATGTAATTGTTTCAATTATAAATTCATATATGTTAATAATTATTTGCAAATATTGTGAGTATACATAAAATTATTTGATAAAAACTAAACACTTTTTCAGTTCATGGTTAAGTAAATAGTCAGTAATAAATTTTGACGAAGTTATTTGCAACTTAGACATAAAATGGTATATATTTAGTATTTGAATGTATTTTTCAGCACTCAGTGACGGTGTTCCAGCCTCTGACAATTGGTCAGACATTGATAATGATTTGGATAATACTGATCAAAGTAAGTTGATAAATAGTAATAATTATTAATTATTTTTTACAGCATAATTTAAAATGACTACATGGCATATAACATGACTCAATTATTTGTATAGTGACAGCTGAGGAATCAGCTCAGATACTGGAAAAAATACAAGCCACAATCGAGGAACAACTTCGAAATGGTGAAAAGTCTTTTTAAAATATAATATTGAATTAACACTTGAAAATTATTTTTAAAAATATAATACTGAATATCTTAAATTAGCAATTGAATAACTGATTTTCTGTGGTTAACATTTCATTCATTATATTTAGATGTAAACACGAGAGTCCTCTTGGGGACAGAGGAAAATTTACATAAATCTATCAGTAATTGCATCTCTCATGTGTGGGAGGAGCACCAATACAGAGATGAGGAGGAGCGAAATCAACATCGCATTAAACATGGAAGAACATATCCAAAAAGTATGTTCCTCCCACACATGAGACCGGATGACGTTGAGCAACTGATGTTTAGAACAATGTGGTGGCCTACATTCAAGACCATTAGGCAGATCAGCATGTCATCAGAAAAATCCTTTCTTGTGTATAAAAGGTAACTTAATAGGGAAAAAATCAATGTCCAAAGATTATATTTAAATTGTAAATATAGTAGATGAATAACTATAGTAGGTCAAAAACAATTTTAAACATTATTTTAGATTTGACACCACCATTGGATATACAGAAGAAGGTAAAGAAACAAACGTACTTAGGGTGGTGGTCAATACTGATCAGAATTGCATCAAAACAGCATTTCCAGATGAAGAGGACAAACACTGGGAATGTAAGTTAATTACATAACATTTATTATTTAAATGATACTTTTTATTATTTTACTGAATGTATGCCAGTGGAACTTCATTTCAAAATTATTCTTATTAAATTTCAGCTTATTGGCATGGGAATTTCGAAAAAAACGATTTTGACTCTGTTCTGAAGAAATAGCTACATAAAATAAAAAATAGCCCTGTGCGGGCTGAGGTGGTTTAAGTTTAATTGATGTGTCAAAATGTCAAAAAGATGTCAAGTTGTCAAAAAGATGTCAAATATCAAAAAGTTAAACATGCAGACTATGGAGGAGGTTCACAAAAATATGAAGGTCAACAAAATTGCCCAAAAATAATTTCTATGGACATTTTGAGGGTTTTAGTGACCATCATATGTGATGTCAAAATTGACGTCAATATGTGTGAATCTCATTGTGTCAATTTATTTTTTTTGTGAACCTCCATAGTCTAGGTGTTTAATTTTTTGACATTTGACAAAAAGATGTCAAATATGTGCCCGATTGTTCATGTGCCCTGTCACCCCTATCTGCCGATGTCGGCAATTTTCGGACATGTTTAGGCCATTTAATAGTACTTTAGAGGCCCCTAGTGGCAATTTGAGCTCAGATCCTTGTAGAGGAGGTCCTAAGCTTCAAAATGAGTACTCAAACATCAAAATCGGACAAGTATTAAGTTCAGAAATGAGGAGAAAGTGATATAACCATGAAAACATGCTAAAGTTGAAAACTTCACCAAATCACTCAAAATCACTCATTTTGGGGTCTAGGGATTCTCTTCCATCTAATTTCAGCATTTTTGAAAAAATTGATTCAAATCGCTTGATGCTACAGGCCATAACCTGTAAATTCTCTGAAATGTGCCCCGTTTTCGCCCCAGTAATTTTTTTTTCATTTTGACATCACATACCCTTAGACAATCATTGGATTGATCACTCATATCATTTTTGACCTCCCAACCCAACCACGAGATGAACAGCGGCCAATTGGAAAAAAATCGCAATATCTCGATTTATGACAAAATTGTAAGTCATAAAAATTCTCAAAAGATGTCTTTTGGTAGATAAAAAGGTCCTCTACAAATCACCAATTGACACTGTAACTCTATAATCTACCCTTCATGCCGTAAACAGAATGTTTATGTTTCGGCCCCAAAACGGCCAATCACTTGGATGGTCATAGCTTGGTGACCGACCAAGGAAAAAAATTCTGATTTTTTCTTATTCTGAGTTAGATAGATTGACACCTTCATGCCAATTTGTGGGTCAAAATTCCAAATATCCAGAGCTCTAGAATTTGTGTACTTTTTTGATATGTCAAAAAAATGTCAAAAATCGACACTTAACGGCCCAGCCAACAGCCAATCGGTGAGATATTCAAAAATCCAAACTAGGGTATCTAGAACACCCTAGGCTGCACCTATGGACTGATTCTTGATGAAATCAGTAAATGCCGAATACCCTTTAAGCCGTCGCAAATGTGCCGAAAAATGTAATTTTTCAGTTTCAGTTTTTTCGATGGCCTGCGGGACCCCCTTAAGTGTATCGCACCCCCCCAAAAATGGTACCATCATATAGCCTAGTGATCTGGCTACCTAAAACCCCCAAGTTGCATCGAAGCCCCATCGCTCCTTCATCGAGAAAACTTTGATTATGGGAGGGTGCAAGTGAACATGTTATATGTTACTATTATATCATTTAAGATGTGAATAAATATTATTATTATTATTATAAAAATTCATAATGTTGATGTCTTTTTTAAAATCACCCCCATATTTATGTTACAGTGGTCAATATATTTACGATTAAAATTTTTATGATGAAACTGCACAACCTACTCTACAGATTATCTACTGTTAACTTCTATGTGAAAAGAGAGGGGCCTCTAACGTGATGCACTCTCCAACTTACAATAGAGAATATCTAGTCTTAACTTATATGTGAAAAGAGAGGGGCTTCTAATGTGAAGTACTCCACAACCTACTCTACACAATATCTAGTCTTAACTTCTATGTGAAAAGAGAGGGGCTTCTAACATCAAGCACTCTTCAACTTACAATACAGTTGTAACTATCATGGAAGAAGTGAGGGGCTTCTAACGTTGTTTGCTGGGATAAAAAGCGGTGACTTTTGACAATTTTTGTTTGATATGTGACCTTTGATACCCTCCCATGCTCCCAACCTTCTGTATTCCTAGATCACACTAAGCCACTCCCCCTACTTATCTTCTTGGACACAAAACTCATCCTCCAGCTAGATCATACATGCTGGGAGAGAAGAGCTACAAAAGTTCACACTTCACCAGCACATTGGAAAAACGTACTAAACTCGACCTCTATCTAGATAATAAATCTAGGAAGGAAAGATCAGGTGGAGAATCCTAGCTACCAGGTTAAATTTCACACTCAGTGTTGGTCAGGCCTGGAAGCTCTTTTTGTACATTAGCTCCTGCAACTAAAGATCCATTTATTATCAGTGCAGATCAATGATAATATAGATACAAAAGAAATTGATATCCAATATTGAAATCAATATTTATTTTAAGAAATGAAATAGATATTTCAACAAGACATCACATTATACATATGACTTTACAGCTCCTGACAATAGACTCATTGTCAAATTGTACAAAATCAAAATTACAACTTAAAATTTGAAGAAATTACCAATACAATTTTTTCACTAATTTTTTGATAAATCCAGAAAATATTAAACTAACCTTATTCTCTACAAGAATAATTCTTATTTGATGAAATCAATAGTTCACTAAATACAAATGTGCTGGAATTGAACCAAAAAGATAATATTCTATGCTGCAGAATGAAAATATATTGATATAGCACTGACAGAAAAGTGAAGTGTACAGCAGGGGATGACTATCACCGCACCAGACCAGGCTCCATGAAGAGATCTGGTTAGTTGACTCTCACAAGTAACAATCAAGTGAAGGCAGCATGATTTTCCCATGAGAAGAACAACTACCCTAAACGCTGAAACAACATTTTTGTCAGTGCACAAAAGAAATGTAGAAAATGATCACAACGCAAGTCTTATCAGTAACATATGAAACACAAACATGTTCCACAAAAAATTATTACTTTTGAAAATCAGTATATTATATGCTCAGAAAGAAATACTCTTTAAAAAGGAAGTTAAAAGGCCAACAAAAAATACTCTTTAATATACAATAAAAAGAATCTTTATCTAGTACTGATGAAGAACACTGACTATCCAGCAGGGGGTGCATAGCACCGTACCAGATGAGGCTCCATGAATTTGAAAGATAATAGTTATCTTCTCTCTGGACATCTGGTTAGTTGACTCCCACAAGTAACAATCAAGTGAAGGCAGCATGATTTTCCCATGAGATAATCAACTACCCTAAACACTGAAAGAAGGCTGTTCTCAGTGCTCATAAATAGATATCGACAAAATCATCACAGTAATAATACTATCACAAAAATTTCCTTTTGATTGTTCAACAATCAAAACACAAAATGTCATATATGACTACACCTTTTCAAAAAAACAGAAAACTCTATCATGATCTGAATAATATGTATCTTGAATGTCAATAACAATGTCATTTATCCCCCGAGAATATACATGATCCAAAGCACTACCATAATCAGTAGTAGGCTTGGTCACATGCTGTTTGAATCCATTCTTTAGAAAACAATCACCAATCACCTTCCGGTCTTCAGCTTCAAGCAAATTTTCATTGAAATCTCCAACAATTATGACTTTATCTGTCTTGAATGTCACATCGTTGATGAATTTCTTTATTCCATCACACACAAAATATTTTGACAAAGATGGTGAAATATACATACAGATAACCACCACTTTATTTGGACAATAGACCTCAACTGCAACTGCCTCAAGATTACTATTGTTGGGAACCTGTCTACTTATATATTTCTCATCAACAGCCACCAAAACACCACCACCTTTTGTTCCAATTCTATCTTTTCTATAAAGACAGCCTTTCCTACCAGGCCAAATATTCTTCACAGACGCAGAATTTTCACTACAATAATGCGTTTCAGTCAGACAAGCTATGTCAACATTCTGAATTTCCTTGTCACATTGCAAATCCAGCTCCTTTGTTCGAGATTTAGCAGCAAGACCCTGAACATTGACATGTACCATTTTTATAGAATCATCAGGTATTGACCACATCAGTGGTTTGGGAATGGGTGGCAATCTTTTGTCTTTCCTCAAACGATCCATTTCTTTCTTTACCTGACGCGAAACTCGAATCTGGTTACGATTGTAATTAATAATATGTAAACCATTATATGTACGTACTCTGCTGAAAGCAACATATGCTTGACCATTCATGTATCTTCCTTTTTCTCTCGTCATATCAACTACAATAGAATCCATTGTCATTCCTTGAACCTTGTGAATAGTAACTGCCCATGACAAAACCAGAGGAAATTGTCTTCTAGTGACATTCACAGTATTATCATTATCTGTTCTCTTTGTCCTAAATGAAACCTCAGACTTGCTTATAGGAACTGCTCTCGCATCGATTCTCTTGTACACACTTTTAGCCCTTGCCTCTTTTCCTACTCTGTCACTGTCAAACCTTACCAAGACAATTCGGACTTCTTCAAAGGTATCACCATTTTCACATTGATGTGTACTTGTAATCATTCCACTAACTGTACCAAACACTCCATTTGTCAGACCATCAGCAACATTGACATTACTACTAAGAAAAACCCTGGCACCCACCTTAAGCAGTAATGTGTATGCCAAATTACCTGTTTTATTAGTAGCTAACCGAGAGAGATCTACCTGAGACATATTCACCTTCACACTCTGAAGACTATCTTCAGCCTTTACTATGTACACTGGCCCTTCCAATCGATTAAGCATTGTCTCATTACGTATATTACAATTCTCATTGTTTGCATACACATGTAACACATCATTTGGATATGCTGGATCATTCTCATGAATGCTTAGTTCTCTGGCTTTCAACATTCTATCAACTTCACTGTTCTCTTGTGGTTTAGATACCCTAACAATATTCAGCATATCTGCAAAAGCCATGTCTTTTTGACGCATCACCTGTGTCAGTTCGTGGAAAAGAAATTTATCCCATAAAAGAGGAGCCAAATCCTGTGGACATCTCGAGTTATAATAATCTTTCACAAACAACTGTTTCTGCATCACAGGAGCCAACTGGTAAAAATCGCCTACAGCTAAAACATTAATATTTCCAAAATTTTGACTATTAGGATCTTTATATTTGATCATTGCACATCTCTGATTAACTTGATTGAAGTGACGAGTTCCTACCATGCTCACTTCATCAATTGTAATGTGTTGTAAACGTTGTAGTCTGGTCTTCATAGTTGTTTTTCTCTCATCTGAAATATTCTTATTGTGCAACTGAAAAGCAGAGTGCAGTGTCATACCATCAATATTGAATGCTGCAGTTCCTGTGTAAGCACACAGAAGGGCAATCACATCCTCTGAACTGGAATCTACACCGCCAAAATCACAAGGCTTGCCTACAAAAAACCTGCGAAAAAATTTAACATTGTCACGATATATCATCTTAATCACATGACTCTTTCCTGTACCTCCTGGTCCACTCAGGAAAATGTGGTATGATTCAGCATCTTCACCTTTATTCATTTTACACATAGAGTCCTTCATCCACAGTCTATTGAATGTAACTATTTCTCGCTGCTCCTTATTGAGGTTTCGCATCATGATGCAATACTCTTCATTTGAAATTGCTTCCTTCCTTCCTTCAATTCTGTACTTTAAGGACAATGATGACTCATTAACTTCTTCAACAACACCATCACCATTACCACCGCCACCACTACCATCCACATCATTACCATCACCTTCTGCACTGAAATCTCGTTCCGTAATATCTTCCTTGCCACATCCAGCTTCCAACCATTCTGACACCTTTGGAGGGTTATTCTGGTATTCTTCAAGGGCTTCGTCAATCATTTTACTGTTCAAATTAAAAGACTCAGCATTCTCTTCTACAATTCTAATGACTTCATTGTAGTGATCTTCATACGATTCATAGCCACCAAGTAGCTCATCCTCATTTCTCCATGGTAGAAACAAAAGCAGTTTTGAATAATAATACTTAAATGTATCTTCATGAAACCTGTGTGTACGGATGACTGCATCTTTACCTCTTTTTCGCATTTGACCAAGTTTTGCATCCTTTAAATCGATGACATTATCACCAGATGCATCACGTGGTGCCAGATCATATTCTGCAACAAATTTTGCCAAACACATTTCTTCCAAGTCATCTGGTCTCATGGCATAACGTTCGTGAATACAGGTTTTGAAGACATCTTCATCATCATCCTCCAAATCTGCCAATTCATGACTGCTTTTGGGCATCCTGTGGCGTTCTTCTTTGGGAGCATTATTAATATGCACTACTGTCCTGGACTTTCTGAAAAGCCAAAGAGATGTTACACGATGAATAGCTTCATGTATCGATACTTCACGCTTGTTTGCAAACATTGACAAAACTTTACCCATCTGTTTCCTAACAGATTCATCCTTGAACTCTTTTGCAGTACGTTTCAAAATTTCACTCATTCCATTTTCACATTTCAGTACATATGACAAGACATACATTATACATGCATAAGGATCAGCAACATACTGGAGGTCCATATTTGCACGCCACAGCTGTAGACAATTTCTGTTGTAATTATTTGTCTTTGTATCTGAAATATCTCTTTCCAAAATCATATTAGTGCCACGATAAGAAGATGTACGCAAACAGTCCAAGTACATTTCTTCTGGAATCTTCTCACTGTCCAGAATTTCCTTTAGAGTAGAACCATCATCTTCTTCAATTCTCTCATGCACCAATTCCATGATATGTCTTCTCAATTTCTCATCAATTCCACCATGACAGCTATCATTCTTGTTTCTCGCAATAATTGTTTTCGTTGTTGGAGGCCTTGGGAAACTAAAACGACATTTAGCATTAACATGAGGTCTACAATATGGAGAGTGAGCATGACCTTGTAACTTCTTCACCAGACCATGTATGTCACCATTTTCTTCACTGTCGCAAGGTATCTTTCCATCGATGTACTTATCTACAAATTGACAAACTTCATCATCAGTGTTCTCATCTACCTTTGGTGCATCTTTCACCCATATGAGGCAATGTGCATGAGGAGAGCCCCTTGCCTGAAACTCAATTTTTTGAACATATTCTATTATTTCTCCCAATGGATGAGCATCACTCAAGAGGAAATCTGAAAAAAAAGATTCTAGTCGCTTATGAAACATTTGGTCAATAGGTAAAGGATTCTCTCTGAAGAGTTTTGCTTTTGTTTGCCAATCCATTGCCATTACTTCTTCTTCTGTCCAATTTTTTCCAATCTTTTTCCCAACGGCTTGTGTAATTTCAGGCCATAAAAACTCAGCTGGAGACAAACTCAAAAACCAAGTCGGAGTTCCAAAAGTACGCAGCATTGCAAGTGTATCATAAAGCTGTTGTTGCCAGTATGCTGGAGTTCCACGAATCTGATTCATGAATTTGTATGCAATATCTTTCCAAATCAACTGGTTTACTGTTTTAAAATTCCTTAAATCACCAGCATTCACCCTTCGACCTTCTGTGTTCATCCGTTTCAAAGCCATATTCATAGCTCCTTGCAACTGTTGTATTTCTGTGGCATATTGAAAGGCAAAAATATATTCAGAATTCTGACTAAACCTTGCATCCTTATTAAGTAACCTCTGATTGATGTAACGTCTCAGTTTAATTTCTTCCTCTCGAGGTTGTTCTTCTTCTTCCAGATTGTGACCACCAAATCCTCCTGGAAAGAAATCTGGAAAAGATAAGACCTCAAATTTATCATCCATCAATATGTATTTAGGAATTGAGTTTTGTCCTGGAGCTATTGAGAATACAGCTTCATCAAGGTCTTCAATCTGCATGCATGTTGACGATTCAACAACTCTAATCTCAGATCTTCTCTCATACTCGTTTTGGGCCTCTTTTACATTTGCTTCATCTTCTTCACTTTTATTGCCTTCATCATCATCATCATCATCTTCATCATTGTCACCTTCATCATGAGCAGTACCTGCATCAATAGAAAACTTTGTACTTGTTTCATCTGCCTTTCCACCTTCAAGAGAATCAGAATCGTTGATTTTGCAATCATTTGCCATCACATCATTTTCCTTATCGCCATTCTCAATATCATTTTGCTCCACACTATCTTCATCACAATTTTCTTCTGAAATATGAGGAAACATAGCATCAGATTGAAACTTCTTGATCCAATTTTCATCAATTTTCACATTGCAGTAATGCCTATTATTTCTTTTCAACCATCGCAAAGCATTCATAACTTTCTCTGGACGAATGTAATCACATAAATAATTACTCTTATAGGTAATCATTCTCTTAAATTTTAGCAACACCAAGTCAATATTTTCAGGAATCCGTGGCAATACATCTGCAATAGGCTCCAAAGTGGCTGGAACATTTACACAAGGACCTCTTATTTTCCCTTGTCCACCCTTTGGTAAAGCTCTGATTGACATGAAAGGTATTCTCAAACCAATGCACCTGCATTCCAATCTCGTAAGACCCTGCAATTCTCTTGGAACTTTTGGTATTTCTAAACCATTTGCAACTGCTTGACAAGGCATTTCATTTTTCCTCAATTTCCTATCACAAGTTGTACAAATATACTCATGTTCTTTTTCTTTATCTTTGAAACGATATCTATCACTCAAGGCCCTACCACAAACACCACCAAAATCATAATTTCCTTCTTTAAATTTGATCACACTTCTGTAGAACATCATACGATGACAACATGTACATACAAATTCTGGAAATTCCTTACAACTTTTCTTGAATTTAGAAGCTGCTTTCTGCAGTAAAGCATCTTTCTTTGATTTGTTCTTGGTAACCTTCTTTTCAACGTCTATTTCATTTTTTATCCTTTCCTTCAATTCTTTTTTAACTTCAAATTCTGAAATTTTCCTCAATAATGCTTCAACTTCAACTTTACGATCTACATTCTTTTTTTTAACATGATGAAACACAGAGCTGTCATTCTTATTCTGTACCAAATATATGCACTTCATAGGATACTTTGGATTATCCCAACTCTTCAGGCAGTTGTGACAAAATCTACAAATGAACTCATCTCCACTATGATCACAACAACGTATCGTTTCATCCAATACATTTCTCACTATATCATGCTCAAAGTTGTATTGTGACCTATCAAACATATATACATTACTCTTCATGGAAACTGTCCGATAACACGAAGTACACAACCAACCATCTATGTTTTTACCTTCTTCTTCATTACTCTCTTTCTTTGCTTCAGAGTCTATCTGTGAATTGTTATCAACACCGACTTCATCTTCATCCATCTCTTTTGTCAGATCAATTTCTATTGGTACCTTTCTGGACAAGTCATCACTATATCCAATTGGAATCATATTGACATCAACAATAGGCATTGTTTCATCAATGTCAACCAAAGAAACAAAATGATTAAATCCAAAACTATGAATGTTTGATTTTGACCACATTATTCGAAGTACTGTATCAACCTTGGGACTATCTAAATCCATAGGCAATATTACTCGATTCATATCCTGCCTCAAGCTTCTTATTGGTGTGTTAGGAAAAACACTCTGAACGCAACAGCCTACTACATTAGATGCCTGATGGAACTGCCAAATGCCAGAATATTCGTTGAAATTAGTCAAATTCAACATCTCTCTTTTATAATATTTTACCACACTCTCATGATCTAAACTCATTCCAGCCCTGTAGAAACTGCTATAAGTAGCATAAATACTTGCGCAATCATCATCTTCTTCATGTGGAAAATCGTAACCTCTACACAGATAGTCATGATTCAAGTACAAATTCATATTTTTAACACCTTCTACAATAACACGCACTCTCATTTCAACACAATGAGATTCATCACCATATACTAATCGTGACAAAGCATAGTAGAAGCAACTTCCGTCTCCTGTAGTATACACAGAAAATAACCTATCCTTGTGCACACCAACATCATCTGGAATTAAGTAAAATGCTGTTGCATCTCTCTTGTCATGAATCATCTGCCGAAGTCCCTTGAAATCACAAGTCAAATCTGGAATATCCAATAACCTCACACACCTTTCCAACTCATCAAAATTTATACACGCATTCAGGTTTTGCAAAGTCTCATTCCAATCGAAGAAAGCAGTAACACCACCTACAGTCTTGACATTATCTTTTTGGAAACAGTATGCATTGGGAGGAATACTGGGTTTTCTGGATTTACCAATTCGTAGGCAAGAATGGCATTCTAAGCACATGTATTCATACAAAGATCTTTTACATCTGAATTCCTTTTTCAGTGCAGTTTGTGCAGGATCACTTGTAAGATCATATTTCTTTCTAGCAAATAGCACTACATTTTTCCTGTTATCAAATATTCTGTGGCAACATGTACACAAGTAATCAGCTTCTTCAAATTTACTCATTGAATTCACATTACTACTGACACTATTGATATTCTTCAAACTCACATAGCAATCGGTACACACATACTTAATGTCAGACTCTGTCTTTTGTGTATTTTTTGATAATGCTTTCTTAACATGTTCAGACTCAAAATTGTAATCCTTCTTGTCATAAATCACCAGATTATTTCTTCTTTTCGTCTTACAGCAAACCATACAAGTGCGTGTTCCATTCCCTCTCTTCACTTTCACTGTAAATACAGAAATATTTCATTTTAATTATATTATTTTAATAATATTATTTAATTACACTATTACACAGACTTTGGAAGTGCTGTAAAGTGAATCAACCTAAATAGGGCTGTGCACGCCTAGCCTTTCTGATTATTGATAACATGCTATATGACAAAATATACCATAGCACTTTCGTATTAAATTCTATCAGGTTTGTGAGATAAAATGTTGTCTTTTTACCATCATAAGATATAAATTGTACAAAAAAATGTTTTTAATTATCTGAAAGAAATATATATCCCCATAAAAACCAGTATTCATACCTTTTTGATTTACATGACTCATTCCCTCACTTTTTGAAGCAGAAACATCAGACAGCTTAATCTGAAATATTTAAAACATAACTATCACACATTAACAACCATATAAAATGTCAAAATATTAATACATTACAAATATATACTTCTAAAAGAAATGGTCAATTTTTTTATTAAATAAATATAAATGTTATTTCTACCTTCTTCTCATTTCCTTCACTTCTTTTCATTGCATCAGACTTTCGTTTCTTTCCAACACCGGTTTCCATTACAGACTACAAAAAGATAATAATTATAAACTTTTACTCCTTTATTTCAATCATACATTCTAATCAATTTAATATGTGAACAAAAGAAACAAAATTATCAACTATTCCTCATCTTTTTGCATTTTGAAAAAATAAAATTTACTTTATTTATAATATTGTTTTACATAAATCAAAACTAACATTTAAATTAAATCCAATTACCTTTCTTGCACTTTTGTCTGAAACTATTTTATCATTGTTCCTGGATAACATCTGATCAATCTCCATTTCACTCAGTTGACTAATGTATGAGTCAATCTCTTTGTCATACTGAAAATAAACAAAACATGACTTCTATTTTTCATTTAACTTTATACAATTTTTATCCATTAAAATTGAAGAACAATCTATATCAAAATATTTAATTTACTTTTACAAGAACTTGCTGTCAATTTAATATTAAATATTCTTTTTTATTCTCTTTGTACCATTTTTATTAGATACCTCATCATCACTTCCAAATATGTTCACTAATTTCTCTTGATTGTCAACATTCTCATGAAAGTCACAAATCACTGTTCTACTTCCCATAGATTCCTATAAAATTAATAATATATATTATATTATAAAATTCATTCCATGATATATACAACATTTGTACTGTTCAATAAACATAAATTTATACACACATGGAAACTTTCACCAATTCCCGAATCATCAAAGTGTTCATAATTTTTCCTTCCAGAGTGCTGAGAGAAAAATATTTGAAATATTCAAATAAATTATAAATATATCTTGTCCATTAATCTATTTAAATTATTCCTCATATAATTTTAAAATCTACTAAAGATATTAAGTATTCAGTAATTGATTATACTACAAGTCCTTACTTCATTTGTCACACCAAATGTACTGGTTTTGCCAAGGGTACACAATCTGTCTTTCTGTGATACACCATCAATCTACAGAAGAATGAAAAATTCTAATTTAATATATAACTAATACTATTACTAATTCATAATATTTAGAACTGAAAAATTAAAATTTTATACACTTGAAAACTCTACAAATTGTTAAAAATTACCGGTCCTGGATTCCACTCTACATTCCCAGCCAACATTAATACAGCTGAAAGCTGCAAAAAAAGAAAAGGCTTAATTTACAACAATTGTTAAATATTCACAGGTAGTAATTAAAACTATTGTGTTCATTTTCAAACAATTATATTACTTAATTTATTTACTTTATAATTATTAAATCCTCTTTTAAATTATTTCTGGTTTTTTTTCCATTAGAAAAGACAATACTAAAAAAAATCTTACCACTAAGCACACAACAAGTGCATGTTGTATAAATGATGTGGACATTTTTGTGTAAATTAACTTTGACATTTGAATCCTACTTAATCCCCATAGGCCCACTCGTAAACGGTATGTTTCAATATCAATCATATTCTACAGAAAAAAGTAAAATAATTAAAATTTTATAATTATTTATGGCACCTCCGTCATGATTTTCTCTCCACATAAATGAAGTTGACACTAAATTATATTTTTTTTACTGTCGGCAAATTGATATAGAATAGCACACATGGCATTCAACACCAAGATTACAGAAAAAGTACATATATACAGGAAGAATTAATCACAGCTGTGGATGCAAGGAGCGCTACTTCCTTTTAGCCTAACAGAACAATAGAGAAATAGATTAATTAGATACAAACTGATATTTTTTGGAAACTGTTAGACTACCATAGCAAAAAACCCTAAGCGAAAATAAGAAAAGATTGAGACCTGATGTATAACCTGCCACATGAAAAGTAAAAAAGTTTCAAATACCTAAATTTTCCCCACATTGTCAAATATAATGGCACAAAGGCTATAAGGGTGGAAAGCCTGTAATAATAAATGAACTGAATTCTATCTCCATCAAATTAAATGTACTTCTTTGAAAATACAATAACCATGGGTAATTATACACAAAGCACAGAAATTATTAATAGACAATAACAAAGCATGACATTCACTAAATTAACTTATTTTATTTACAAGTAAGAACATTTATATCATCAAGTTAAACAATGAATACATAATAAATAAACTATAGATATTATACAACTATATCAACGTCTTCTTTACTACAACAAAATGTTCCTGTTACACCATTTTTGCTTACTCCAAATTTTTCTTCATGTATGAGAACATCTTAAAATCATTGTAAGACCGGTTGATTTCACATCTCAACTTCTTGCTTTCATTCTCCAACTTACAAATATTCCTAGATATTAACATCCGCTCTTTCTGCATATTTTGCCTTGTAACTTTCATAGCACAATAATCCTTAAACTGTTCAAAATTAAACTCAGGCGACTTCTTCTCCATTTCATCCATTTCTTTCTTTTGACCTTCCAACTCGACATCCACAGTGTCCCTCTTGTTTCGCAATTTTCTTAGAAATTGTCCAATATCTTCAAAGCGCTTCTGCTTTGTCCCCACCTCATTTTCAATTTTCATAAGATTTTTTGTGCATCTTATCATCTTTTCCTTTTTTGTCTCAACTTTGGGAACTTTCTCTTTGCTTTTGTCACAAATCTACAACAAATATGTATACACATTAACAAGTGAAATGTATTCATCATTCAAATTTAGCTTTTTTTTCTTATTTTCTTTAATATTACAATTGATATGCAAATTAAATAAAAAAATCTTCATTTCTATATTTCGATAAATTAATATTTTTGCATCATGTATCCATTTCCAGCATAAAAAGAAATTATTCTCAATCTCTTTGGAAAAATAAACCTGGATTCAGAAATTGAAAGAAATCAATAAAAAATTTACCAGTCCATCCTTTGATTTACTTGTTTTAATGTCATCATTTTTTTTCGACTGAAAATGAAAAGATGAAGATATTTAGTTCTCTGTACAATTTGCACCTGATCTTTATCACCATTATATTCATATATATTTGAGCAAAAGACATGTTTACAATTATAACATTTATTTTGTCTTTTTCAAAGTTTTATTTAGTAATAAATATTTAATTGTCATCCAAAAATATACATTTGTTGTGTTAAATTTACAAATAAATATAAACAACAGAAATTACCTTTCCAGCATTTGCCATTGATGGTTTAACATCATCTTTTTCTCTAAACTGAAAATAAAATAAATATATTGGAATATTTAAATTTGCCTTTAAATAAAATGACACTAAATCTCTTTTCGACACACATCAAAACATATTTAAAAAAATATGACTTTCATACTCAAATTACTTACATCTGATACAACTTTGTCCAGATTTATCTGTGTCAACAGCATATCTATTTCTTCGCATGACTGAAATATGTAAACATACTACTGTACTAAATTCACTAATTATATCCACAATTTACTAATTTATGAATAAAAATATCTCTTCGTTCTATTAGCAGTACAAATATTTATTAAACTTACAGTATCTCCAACACTCCAATCCAAATCAACACCACTTTCATCCATTTCCTCCTCCTTCTCCTCCTTAGTCTCATCATCACTTCTGTCATCTGTTTGGACAAAATTGTAATTGAAATGAAATGATATAACCCTTAATGTCAATGTACAAAACATACAAATTATCCCTACATATAACAGTATTTTCAAATAAACATGTTGACAATTTTTGTTACTAAACATTATTAACTTTAGTGAAATTGAATAAAATTATTAAATAAATGTTTAATGTTACATACTAACTACACTTTTCCGATATTGCTGATCTACCAGATCTTTTGGTCTGTGATCATCAGTAATTTGATTTGTATCTGAATTAAATTAATAAACTTTTGTATAATTTCTACACGTTTCAAATTTATAGCCATTGACAACAGATAAATTTAAAAAATAATTATTATTATCAAGACCATCTTAGTGAAATTAAATAGACTTCTTAAATATATTTTCAAGGTTACTTACCATCCTTTTTCCTATTCATTTCTTCAACAATATTTTCTCCTTCTTCATTGCCAACATCATTCACAATATTCAAAGCTACATCGAATGAAATTTTCTCATCAAAGAGTTCTTGCGAAGATGGCATCTGTATGTAGTACAAATACATTGTAAATTATTAATATAGAAATCATACACATTTTGTTGATTTCTTTAGGTACACTGGAAATTATTCATATAAAAATCATACACATGTTGCTGACATGCCTTAAACATACATCAATATATTTCACACATTTCAGTAGAAATAAATACTCACCCCATTCCTCCCTCCTTTATCTTCAATATCCAAGTTATGTGTAGCTGCATCAGCTCCTTCTACTAACAATAGGGTTTCTTTGCAAGCTGCAGATGTTGACGATGTCTCAGATTTCTGTCTCTGCTTCAGAGTTTCAATGCAGAACTGTAATTATCAAGCACAAACTCAACTGAAAATTAATCATGAAAAATTGAAGTATCACCTGTTAATATTTTTCCAGATTTTTCAACTGATACATCTACTTAAATTATTTCACACTCTTCTGTTTGTAACATTTAAATTTATTAATTATTTTATTTATTTCTCAAAAATATTAAGTACACTAACCGAAAACTTTTTCTTTTTTGTCTCAATTTCACCGTTCTCCTCAGCTGCTTCTGACACTGATGTTGTTTTCTGAAATTCCTCATGCTCCTCCTGAGTTTGAATACACAAAGTAATTATCAAACATAATCTCAATGAAAATAACACATGAAACACTCAAGTGCAAGCTGCTAACATTTGTCAACATATATGAAGTAATATATCTATACGATAATGAATTCACTTACCAAAAAATTGTCTTTCAAGTCAATAGCCATGTGTAACACGCTGCTTTAAGGGGAGCGTCTGGATTCTGGACTCGATTAGTGTTGAGCGTTGCATAAAGACACAAAGCGGCTTGGCGAACACAGTTTATTAACAAAAACCAAATTTAGAAAGGCGAAACCTTGAGAAAGCCACAACAGACTACAAAAGTGTGAAAACGGTTGCACACCTTCTTGAATTGAATTTAACCCGTGTACTGGTGCGTCATCGTGTGCGACCTCTTATTTATATGAGTTCTTTATGATGTCACAGCTTGACGTCATAATTACGTAAATGACATCACGATTACATCATTGCTCAGTATGGTAATTGGTTAACTCTCCTGAGATGATGTAATATCCTTGTATTCTAATTGGCTTTGCGATTTTGAGTACTCACGTGACTTGATCACTGGGTACTGTTTCTAAATATAGAACGCTCTCGAGAACATGCTCAATTCCCTAGATAGAGACGTTCTCGAGTGCATTCTCTCAAATGACAGCTAAAGTTTAAAAATAGTACCCCCCCCACTCTCCTGTTACATTCTTCCCCTCTTTCGTGAAGTCATGTCCCCATGACGACCATATTGTCCCAGATGTGAGTATGTTATTAGCAATTGGAATTATTAGGATATTTTATTACTTTCAGGAATGGGGTTATCATTGTGCATACAGTTGACAGGTGGGTAAGTACTTTTCCTTCCCTAATTGGAGACCTAACTTATCATAAGAGATAGAAACTAGACTGTATTCAAATATTACCTACATTGGGGGTCTTCCTTCCCAACTAAACTATAACATATCTTTCACGTTTTCTAGTTAAAATGTTGCGTATGTGTTGTCTATACACAGGAAACTACCTCGGACTGGAGTAGAACAGGCAGTTCTACAGGGCTTCTCATTTCTGGTGAGTTATTCTTTCTTTTCCCCAATCACTATAGTTGCATTAAATGTCGTCCTTATTATACAGAATGAAGAAAACGATATAGTCATCTACTGCCTACCTAGTGTTAGAAGAACATGTGATGTATTTTGAAATCACAGGTTCCTTTGGTAAGATCCCTTTTTGAAAAGAACAATATTCTTATGTATTGTCCAATGTTTTGGGTAAGTGAAACAATAAACTTTCCTATGAGAACAAACAGATCCAAACTGATAGAAATCATATCTTCATTTCTCTACCGACTATGGGGTTCCTCTCCCCAAATTATAATAACCTTGATTTTGATGAGCGTCCGTTACTACATGCGAAAGAGTTTATACGACGCAATGACAATTCCGTCTACTCTTCCTTGTTTCCTCTTTCCGTGTTCGTGTTTATGAGGGATGGGAAATGTACTCTGATTTTCAACCCATTCCGGAGTCCAATTTTTAAGTGGGAGCACGAAGACAGTCTTTCGGTAAGAGGGTTCAACCCCTAGCTTTATTTTGACAACATATCCAAAAACATTCTCTGATGCAGAAATGGAAGATGAGTATAAGGGTCAGTAGGTCCTCAGAGTACATTTCCCCTCTCCTCTTTTTAGCAGTTTCCGTAGGATGCCTCCCAGTTGGTAAGAGGTGTGGGCCAACTAAAGCTTTTATTTGAATCATGGCCCGAACCTAACATTACTTAACTGAAGTTCTTTTGGTACGAGAGTAAAAACAACACATGTGATTCAAGTTTAAATATGTTCGGTTGTTTCTTTGTTTATTTTATCGTATAACAAATATCAAATGGAACTTAAATATTCTCTCGTTTCCTTTTTCAGATTCTCTTCATCTGACGAATGTTTCATCGATATATTAGGTAAGTACATTTTATATACATGCACAATCTTATCTGTGAGTGAGTTACAGTTTCTATTTCAGTTCCGAGAACATTCTCGAGTGTGCACTGATTCCGAGAAACCTGAAACGTTCTCGAGAACGTTCTCTAAATCATTGATGACATGTCTCCAGGATTTTTCCAAGTTTCTCCTCTTATTCTTCTTGCTAATATAATGTCTTTGGGCATTATAGTTACCCTCTTTGCGTGTATTGCTGCCAGGTTGGTGTCCTCGAACAATCCCACCAAGTAGGCTTCAGCTGACTCCTGTAGAGCCATTATCGCATCTGATTGAAATTTTATGCCTCCTGGGAATCTATCTGATCCCCTGTCCCGCACCTCACCCTCGGCTATTTCTCGAACTAGTCTCTGGAATGGGAGCTTTCGGATCAGTAATTGGTGGTGGCTTTGAAAGTGACGAATGGCACCCAATGATCCCAACTGTCCCCGGTATACCAGGGCAGTACTGTCCTTCCCTTTAGCCTTCTCATTTTTCTTCTTACCTGCTGTGACTTCGGCGGCCATCTGTTTCATGTCTTTTTGCCCTGCTCCTAATCCCTTCCCTTTCGATGTACTAGGTGTAATTTTCGGTTTGGGTGGAGGGGGTGTGGGAGCCAGAGTAAGTTGTTTCAATACTCCCTTAGCTGGGCCTCCTTTCCCGCCTGACTTGCCTTTGCCAGCAGGTACCTCAGGTGTAGGGGGAGGGGCCTCACTTGGTTTCCCAGGGGATTTCCTTCCTGGATTTGGATCCTTTCGTGGCTTCTTTCTTGCAGTTTCCTCTTTGCTTGGGAGTGATCTTTTCGAGGACACTGTTCTGATTGCTGCCCCTTTTGTACCTCCTCTTCGCGCATTTGCCCCTTCCAGTAGCTCGTTTGGGTCTTTCTGTTCCTCTAGTTCGTCCAAAAATTTTTGCATCTTCCAAGTTATTAACTGACTTCGGACTCCGCCACGGCTTCTCCCTCGTCCCATTGCCCCCGTTGTCTTGTTCCCTTCCTCCTCTGAAGCCTCCTTATCACCTTCTGTTGACGGTGTTATCGTTTCCTGTCTTGGATCTTCTTCTCTGGTTTCCACCACTCCCCCTATCGGCCCTCCTTCATTGTCACTGCTGTCTTTCTCCAATGCCTGTTCAACAAGCGTGAGAAAAGAGTTTCGAATTGCACCACCTATTTGTTCATCTGTCGTCACTTCTCCACGGCCTCTACCCCGACGTGCTCCGACCTTCCCTCTACCTCGACCCTGTGGCAGTCGTCCCCAGCTATCTTTGTAACTGCGTGTCTGTTTTTGTCGAGCCATTCTCTTTCTGTAATTTTCAATGTTCAGTTTTATTTTGTCTCTCAAACTCTCAGCCCTATCCTTATCTTGAGCATGCACAGTTTTGCCTACATCCACCGCCTTGCTGAGAGCGTTCTCGAGTGTGTCTCCCTTTTCTAATTTAGAGCACGCTCTCGAGAGCGCTCTCGGTCCTTCGACTGGTTTTTGGTTTTCTTTATCTTCTGAATTGTTCTCAACTACTGTGAAGACCTTTGTCAAAATCAGCTCGACAATCCATGCAGCGGGATGATTCAGTAACTCCAATCCTTTTCGGAAGGGGTTCGGTGGCAGTGGGTGTTTGCGTCTCGTTTGTTTAGTGTTAACCATCTACAATCATGCAGTTAGACTTAACTTCTACCATGCATCAACAATTTATTTGATTTTGGCTGGACGCCCCCTGTTTCTTTTCATACTAGGCTTTTAAGATGCTCTTTTTCTATAGGAAATTATTTTCCCGCCTTTTTCGTCGACACTTTTGGGTTAACATTTTCCTTAACACCGAATCTGATTTTGGCGGGAAAACCACCATTTTTGTCACTTTTTAGTCAGACGTCGAAGAGGCAACATCTTCCTCATTGAACTTTTGAAATGGCTGATTTTAAAGGCAAAGAGCTTCTTCGGAGGCTTTCCTGGCTTGTTTATCAGGATGAGGAAAACTTTAGGATGCAACTGGAGTCAGCTGTAGGTGGTCTTACATCTGTTTAGAGAACGTTCTCGAGTGTGTTCCTCTTTCCCTTAGAAAAACACGCTCTCGAGAGTGCTCTCTTACCATTACATTCTTTCTCTTAGGGTTTCAGTTCATATGATTACACATCCACGGAGGCGGCCTGCATTATCCTAGCTTGTGAGTTACGGACCGGGAAAAACTTTACTCTAGAACAAATTCAAAATGGAGAGCTGAAAGATCACCTTCTACCTTCAGATTATGACTTGGACAAACGAGTGAGTAACTTACTTTTTAACCGAGATATTTCCCTTTCAAACGTAATCTTCAGGGTGATGGTAACAAACTTTGAATAAAACCACATCCTTCCCACTCGAGATCTAGTGTGCTGGCTAATTGTGTGCACGAGTTTTTCTTTTTAGGTGCAAGGGTTGTTATTACGCACTGTTGGACTTTTTCTTACTCGCTATCTGAGAACGTTCTCGAGAACGCCTCTCGAATTATTCAATCCGAGCGCTCTCAAAAGCGTTCTCCCTGATCTACTTTTCTTATACTAATCTTTGATATTTCATCTCCCGGAGTTACGAGCCCAACACGATGTGGCTATCTGAGAAGCTTATACTCGCCGTGATTTGGACCTTCAAGAACTCATCTCTGGGGCTCAGAAACAATGGGAGGAGCGTGACAAAACCCCCGCCCCTGATTTGGCTCTTATGACCAAGGCCGACATACATGGGCGACAGAGTGAACAACGGTTTGGGCGAGACACACTGCTTGCCACCCAGGCTAGTTTGCTGAAGGCTACCGGGGAAACAACCATATCAGACGATTCACGCCAGTATTTGATGATGAGTGTAAGTATTTTTGGAGAACGTTCTCGAGTGTGTTATCCTTCTTTAGTTTGGCTGAACGCTCTCGAGTGCGCTCTCTATCTAAACTCTCACTTTGGTGTCTTTCTTTTCAGGCCATGCATGACCTTCAATCAGCGAACAGTCTGGAGGCCCGGGCCATTTGTCTACGCCAAGAAGCCCTGTCTCGAATCATCCTGTCTCTCAGGGGAACTGCTGCCTCTGGGTTTCTCAAATTTGTAATCGACACTTTTGGAAACGAAAAAGACTTTTCGACCGCTCAAGCCGAAGCAGCTCTTCACGTTGAAGGTGACACCGAAGACGAGGATGCAGGAGACGAGGTCCAAGCAGCTCCAGGATCTTCTATGGACACTGATCCCGGGAAAATACCTGATGTCTGTTCTATCAGTAGTGCCAAACCCGTTTATCCTGTTAGCGAGGATTTGCTGAATTCAACTGGAGTTCCAAAGGAATTTATCTCTGACCCTACCCCCTGTGGGCCCTCTAGGGTTTCCACTTACTTCTGCCTGTACGGAGAATGCAAAGCTGTCGCTGCCCAAAAGGCTCTTATGATGACTCATGTAAGAAGAAAACATCTCGGTGTGGCTATAGGCTGTAAATACTGTGGGAAGCAATGGTGGGCAGGCCGCCCCTTTGCACCGCACATGGAAAAGGAGCACCCCGAACTTTCTAGACCGGACTGGTATACCCCCATAAATCCCAAGGAGGCGGCCGAGGAGGAGGCAGAAGAGGCTAGGAAGTCTGCAGAGGAGATTCAGAGTTCCTCCGTTTCAACCATTCCTCTAATGTAATTTTCTTCTTTTTAATCTTCGGTATTTTTGTTCGAAATTTTTCCTTGGTTCTTATCTTGCGAACTTTCTATAAAATTTTTACTTTTCCTCTTGCAGTACCTCCTCCACAGCCGATTCTGCCTTCCCCTCCAGCCTCCCTCCTACTAAGGAAAGCTCATCCGAAGAACTCTTTTCTGCTGAAGAGGACACAGTTCATTCATCTCCGACTGAGGGTTATGATGTTGCCGCTTGTGTAGAGTCCCCCAGAACCTCCTCATCAAAATCCCTTCTATCTCAAAAATCTCATCCCAAAATTGAGGCCATTCGCTACAGGATACCTAAATCTTTTGTTCGGCCGTCCTCTCAAAATCTCCCTCCAATTTCTTCCCAAAAACATCTTTTTGCTGACGAAGGTGACTTAGAAGCTGAGGAGATTCTCCTGGACTCTGACTAAATGTTTTTTTTTTTCAGGATTTGCAATTGGACTACACTCATTTTCATTATACACGGTTTCACTTGTCATTCATCCTTACTCATCCTTTCTATTCAAGTTTGTTCTCATTTTCATTATACACGGCTTCATGTATCATGCATCCTTTTTCATTTGTTTAATAAATATTATATTCATAACCGGTTGTTTGTCTCTTTTCCGAGTGCGCTCTCAAGAGCGCTCCCCTTTTTGTTTTCTCTGAACGCTCTCGAGAACGTTCTCTGTGTGTTTCCTTATTCACTACCATAGTCTCTTTAATGTTCGTAACTTTATAAATTCTAACGAGTACCTTGGGAATTCGATTAACAAGTATGCCTAACAATAAACTTTACAAAATTTAAGATTTTGTAAAAATGTTTCAACAACGTTTTTATAATCGACAACAGTCAATCAACATTTTCATCAGCCTGAATTGTCCTGACTGGGTAAGGAAAACCACTAAATGATGTAAGAATCTAGGTGCTTTCACCCTGACTCACAGAAAGTCTGGACCGGAATTTTCTTAGTAAAATCCCGCTTTCTGATCAAACTATTCTTTTCACTCTAGTTTAAGAGGTCCATTGAGGATTTTATACTCTACGGTATCCCCCCAGTTTTCAGTTCAACAATTCATAGGAATCAGACACTGTCTGTTTCCTCTTTTCCTCCCTATTTTGAAATCATCTCTTAGTGATTTCATTTTTAATCTTTGTTAAAGTATTCGGTCATAAGAATGTTACCTTTGACCAATGCTTGTCTCCGGGAATTATTTTCCTGGATACTTTCGTATTGTTTTGAACTCAAAGGAAACAACATGTTCCTGTGTAGAGTCCTGATGTTTCTGGTACCAGATTCCTTTACGCTTTGGACCATAAAGACTGGCTTCTTCCCATTCTGACTCAGTACTCGATAAGGGGTTATTTCCCATTTATCTGCTACTTTATGGTCTCTTCCGAAAGCCTTGATTCTAACCATAACTAAATCTCCTGGTTTAATTTTCATGCATTTGTGTTTCTGATCAAAATACTTTTTATGCCTTAGCATATGATCAGAACTAGCTCCTTGTGCTATTTCATAGGCTTGCTCTAAAGTTTGTTTGAGTTTCCTTACGAACTCACACAAGGTTTCTTGTTCCCTGTTTTCGGGTAATCCGAATTCTACGTCTATTGGGATTCTTGGTTCCCTCCCAAAGAATAAAAAGAAGGGGCTATATCCGGTAGTTTGGCTGTTTGTACAATTGTAGGCATATGTCAATGCCTGTATTTTCCCTATCCAATCTACTTTTTCTTCGGGATTCAATGTGCCTATCATGTTTAGTAAGGTTTTGTTGAATCTCTCTACTTGTCCATTTCCCTGGGGTCTATATGGGCAAGTCCTGATCTTAGTTATTTTTGTCTCCTTACAAAGTTCTTCAAACAGCTCTGCTTCAAAACTACCACCCTGATCTGTTAGTATTTTCTCTGGCCAGCCATACTGGGAAAGATATTTTTCCCATAATGTTTCTGCTACTGTCTTTGCTTTTTGGTTATGAGTCACATAAGCTTGGGAGAATCTTGTGAAGTGATCAGTTACTACCAAGACATTTACAGGTTTCTTTTTCTCACCCTTACTGTCTTTTCCCACTTGTCCTATTGTTAGGAAGTCCAAGTGTAACATTTCTAGGGGGTACGAACATTCTATCCTTTCCAGTTCGGAAGTTTCTTCAGTTGTTTTAAAAGTCAAACACCTGCTGCAGTTTCTGATGTGTTCCCTTGTATCATTTATGAGCCCATTCCAGAAGAATCTCTTCTGTAGCAGAAATGTTGTTTTATCCATACCTTGATGTCCAAATTCATCATGGCAGGCTTCCAGGGCCCTCTTTCTAAATCTCTGTGGCAGTATAAATTGGAAGGTTTCCTTCCCTGTTTTCTTATGTTTCAATACTTTATACAGCAACCCATGTTGTATTACCAAATTCTTCCTTTGTTTGAATAATTGTCTAATCAAGTGGGGGTCTTTCTTTGTGATTGGCCCTCTTTTTCCCTTTTTCCATGCCAGTACGGACCCAATCACACCATCTTTTTGTTGTTCTTCTTTCCAGTCTTCCCAAGATTTATGAGCTACCCCTGACAACTGGAGATTTTTCATTATTACAGGGGTTTCCCGTTGGTTTACTCCTACAAAGGGAATACTTACATCAGCTGCCCCTCCACTGTCTAATATTGCTTTTACTTCCACTTCCATAATGGTTTCTACCTTTTCTTCTTCTCTATCTATTCTAGATAAAGAGTCAGCTACTTGATTCAATCTCCCTGGCTTATAATGGACTTTGAAATTGTATGGGCCCTGTAAAGCAGCTATCCATCTCTGTCCTGTCGCGTCTAACTTTGCGGAGGACAGAACATAGGATAATGGATTGTTGTCTGTGAATACCTCGAAGGTACTACCATATAGATATTCATGAAATCTATCGGTTATACTCCATTTTAGAGCCAGAAATTCCAGCTTATGAGTGGTGTAATTCTTCTCAGCTTTATTCAAAGTTCTACTTGTGTAAGCTACTGGTCTTTCTTTTCCATCATCTCCTACTTGAGATAGCACTGCCCCTAATCCTTTCTTGCTCGCATCTGTGGTGAGTTTGAATGGTTTTTCATAGTTGGCATAAGCTAAAACTGGGGTTTCTGTACAGATTTTCTTCAGGGATTGGAAGGATTCCTCACAGTCTGGGGTCCACTCCACTTTCTTGTTCTTTCTCTTTGCATTATCTCCCGAAATTAACTTATTTAGGGAGTTTGCTACTTGGGCATACTGTTTAATAAATTTTCTGTAATAGTTAGTGAACCCCAAAAATTGCCTTACATCTGTTACTGTTTTAGGCTGGGGCCATTCTTTAATATCCAAAATCTTTTTGGGATCTGTCTCTATTCCTGATTTAGATACAATATGCCCTAGGTATGCAATCCAATCTCTGAAAAATTCGCACTTCGAAGGTTTCAGCTTTAGCCCTGCCTCCCTCATCTTTTGGAAAACCCCTTTTAGTCTTATTAGATGTTCCTCAGGTGTTTTAGAAAACACAATCACATCATCTAAGTAAATGATACACCAGTTTAAATGCATCTCCCCCAGGCAGCTTTCCATCAGGCACTGGAAGGTTGCCGGAGCATTGGTTAGACCGAATGGCATCCGCACACATTCATAGAATCCCAAGGGCCCCACCGTGAATGCTGTTAAAGCCTTGCTTTCCTCTGATAGTTCTACCTGCCAATAGCCCGACTTTAAATCAACTGAACTGAAGATCTGAGCCCCATTTAAACAGTCTAAGGACTCCTCTATTCTAGGAAGACTATAAGCATCTTTTACTGTTCTTTCGTTGAGTTTTCGGAGATCTATGCAGAACCTAAGACTTCCATCCTTCTTTCTTACTAGCACAATGGCGCTGGCCCAAGGGCTTTGACTTTTTCGTATTGCACCTATGTTTATCATTTCTTCCAAATGCTTACGAACTTCCTCAAATTGTTGAGGAGGAATTCTCCTATAGCATTCCTTAAATGGTTTATCATCCAGGAGTTTGATTTCATGTTTGACGAGCTTTGTGTGTCCTAACTCAGTATCTTTTAGGGCGAAAATGTCTTGGTAGTCCCTGATGAGTGCCCTGGCTCCTTCTTGATTCCCTTCTGACCAATTTTCTAATCCCTGTAAATCCAGAACTTGGAAAAGTTTTTCTACCCTGCTTTCTACATTTTCCTTCTCTGTTTTGTCTGAATTTTCCTTTTCTATCTTAGGGGCTAACATACTAGGTATGGCATTGGCTGGCCCAATTTCTGCTACTACTTTTCCTTTTTGTAAGGTGATTGGTTTACACGTCAGGTTTTTCAATATTACCGGGACCCTATCCGATCCTTGTTTCAGAATCCCATAACAGGGTACCACAGCTAAATTTGGTAATTCTCTTTCATTCTCTTCTCTATCTTCTGTGATTATATGAATGTTTTTATGGTGTTGTCTAACTTTGCTCTTGGCAGACAGCCTCACCGTATGGAATGGTTTAATTACTACATTCTTAGTGACCTTTACTTCTCCCCCTACTTTCTTCAGTTCAAAAGGGGTGTCCTCTTTGGTGACTACATTCTGTTTCATCGTAATCTTCCAACCTAAACTCCCTCTCTGCCACTTCCTTCCCATATTTTCTAGTTCTTCTTTGGTGGCCGTTTCCAATATCATATCTATATGCAATGTCCCTATAGCTACCGGCACCCTCTTCCCATATTCACTATCTTTTACTACTAGCATGAGGACATCCTCTTTGAATCCCCTAACTTCAGGGATATCTAGATTCAATTCCACATAGCCCTCGTAGGGGATCTCTAATCCCCCTGTCCCCTCTAAATCTAATAAAGTTTGTAAGTGTTGAATTTTCAATCCTAATTCATTTACCCTGGTCCTGGTAATGGAGGAGAGTTGAGCTCCCGAATCTAATAATACTTTAGTTTTTATCCCTTCTATTTGAGCATACGTTTCATTAGGTTCCCCTATCAGCCTTATTAAAGGGTCAGGGTTGTGAAATCTGGATATGGATCCCTGTTTTATGATGTATTGTTGGGGGCCTCCTTTCCCTCTGGAGGAGGTTCATCCCCTTGCAACCTCCTCCAATCGATGTTTCCCGGGGAGGGGCATTCTCGCCACCCATGCCCCCAACCGCCACATCGGTAACATTGAAGTGGTTTCTTCCCTTGTCTGAAAGGTCCATGACTGGTTATTTCTGGTCCTTTCATTTTTGGTACCCCTCCTCTTTCGCTGGATTTCTTTACAGGTGAACAAGGGGCACTAGCACTCTTTGGTTTGACATTATTTGCTTTTAACATTGCTGTCAGGTTTTCTATTCGATTATTCAGCTCTTGAATTTTGGAATTTTCATTTTTGTCCACTACCCGACGGCCTATTAGTCTCGCTGAAGCTCCTTTACTTTCTGTGAATTCTAATTCTGCTTCTTTTGCGGCATCTAACAATTCTTCATAGGTGGTATCATCCTGTTTAAATAGGTACCTAGTGGCATTTCTTAGTCCGGGAATCATTCCGAAATACAGCCTTTCTTTCAACTGGGCCCCCCCCCATAACGTTCTGGGAAGACTGCCTTTAATTTCTTATAGTGGTTCTCTAACCTTCCTGCATACTGTTGTACTCCCTCGGTTTGTTCCTGTCCAAGCTGAAAAAATTCATATTGGAGCCTATCAGTAGACTAGTTTTTCGGAAATGGTGCTCTAATCTTTCTAGGATTGTTCCTAAAGGAGCACCAAATCCTACGTACTCTACCAAATCCCTAGCTTCACCTCTTACTGAATTGATTATTCCCGACCTTATCGCATCCTCAGTGTGTTGGGTTTGTGAACCTTTAACTTGGAAGATCCACTGTTCGAATGACCCTTCCTCCCTGGGTACCGGCTCTGTCCCTGAGAAATTTGGGAGATCTGGGGCTTTACTTATCTTGTACACTACATTCCCCTTTTCATCCATTCTCGGAGCCATCCCATAGGGACCACTAGTGGTGGGGGCAACTCCCTCCCTACTGTTTTTCTCCATTACTTTTATTTTCTCATGGAGTCCCTGTACCACTTCAGCTAACTGGGACCGATAAGACTCTTGTTCTTTCTTTATAGACTGGACCTGGTTCCTAACTTCTTCCTGTTGAATCTTTTGGTATTCTTTTTCTCTATGTATGTTGAGTAAACTTGCTCTCCCCGACATAACACATCCTATCTCTACGTCCAATTCTCCCCACTTTCCTGCCCCATGCATAATCTGGGAAATCTCCACGACCGGGCTCCCTTGTTCGAATTCGATCAATGCTTCTCAGTCACTCAGTATCGATATCTGATAGGGTAGCACTCCTGTCTTTTCCTGAATTAGGCGGGCCAAATTCACTGTGGTCATACACCCCACAGGTAGAACATTTTCATGTCTCCCTGTTACAGTCAAAAGAATACTCAAATCCTGGACAATCTTGTCATTTCCCCCCATATCGTGAAACTCTTCCCCTTCCCTCCCTATTTCTAAAGTCTCTTCTTTGGACATGCTTTTCCGTCTACCCCTTCCAAAGAAACTACCTAACCTTCGCAGACCCTGAATTTTGTTAGTTAGGTTAGATCTTATCTCTATCTGATTTCGTTAGTTGTGGCTTTCTTTACAACTTATAATCATCTCATGCGTTTGACTAGCACCATTTATCACAATACGTATCAAAGATTACTTTTATCCCAAAACATAGAAATAAACTCTATTTTAAATAGAACTTTGACTGTAAAAATATATCACATCAATTGAGACCTTTATTACTGGACTCAATTCTCTACAGTTGTGGCTCTCCTTAGCTGGTCTCCTTCTCCATCTTTTCTGGGGTGGGATGAAAGAAAATAACTTAGCACATAAGTACTCACGGATCCGTTTCTTCTTTGTGACTCCACAGTCACTTCCAGCTAAGTCCTTTTTGATCAAGTTCACTTTACTAAATATTATTCCGAGTATTTGAATCACCGTCTTTGAGAGTTCTCCCAGTCTCTCAGTCACTGTTTAACTGGTTTCCGGGACCACTACTCCATTCTTTGATTGTTCAGGATTGTTTGAGTTTTTCCTTCTTCAAAGTTCATCGATGATTTGCAACTCCTTCTGTCACTCTTGTTTTTACCCCACTCCACCATCACCCACTGCGATGTCGGGTAATAACTGGATGTGCAAATCACTCCCGTAACCCGAGAACGTTCTCAAGTGTGTCTCTCTCCTTCAATTTGCACAACGTTCTTGAGAGCACTCTCCAAACACTCTCGACTCTCCGAACTCGTCCGGAGACCACCGATCTTCATTGGAACGCCAAGTACATGGACTCTTCACTCCTGCTTTCACTACTGGATCTTGCTGCTCATTCTTTCGAGTCCCATATTGGGCGCCAAATTGAAACACGCTGCTTTAAGGGGAGCGTCTGGATTCTGGACTCGATTAGTGTTGAGCGTTGCATAAAGACACAAAGCGGCTTGGCGAACACAGTTTATTAACAAAAACCAAATTTAGAAAGGCGAAACCTTGAGAAAGCCACAACAGACTACAAAAGTGTAAAAACGGTTGCACACCTTCTTGAATCGAATTTAACCCATGTACTGGTGCGTCATCGCGTGCGACCTCTTATTTATATGAGTTCTTTATGATGTCACAGCTTGACGTCATAATTACATAAATGATGTCACGATTACATCATCGCTCAGTATGGTAATTGGTTAACTCTCCTGAGATGACGTAATATCCTTGTATTTTGATTGGCTTTGTGATTTTGAGTACTCACGTGACTTGGTCACTGGGTACTGTTTCTAAATATAGAACGCTCTCGAGAACATGCTCAATTCCCTAGATAGAGATGTTCTCGAGTGCATTCTCTCAAATGACAGCTAAAGTTTAAAAATAGTACCCCCCCCCCACTCTCCTGTTACATTCTTCCCCTCTTTCGTGAAGTCATGTCCCCATGACGACCATATTGTCCCAGATGTGAGTATGTTATTAGCAATTGGAATTATTAGGATATTTTATTACTTTCAGGAATGGGGTTATCATTGTGCATACAGTTGACAGGTGGGTAAGTACTTTTCCTTCCCTAATTGGAGACCTAACTTATCATAAGAGATAGAAACTAGACTGTATTCAAATATTACCTACATTGGGGGTCTTCCTTCCCAACTAAACTATAACATATCTTTCACGTTTTCTAGTTAAAATGTTGCGTATGTGTTGTCTATACACAGGAAACTACCTCGGACTGGAGTAGAACAGGCAGTTCTACAGGGCTTCTCATTTCTGGTGAGTTATTCTTTCTTTTCCCCAATCACTATAGTTGCATTAAATGTCGTCCTTATTATACAGAATGAAGAAAACGATATAGTCATCTACTGCCTACCTAGTGTTAGAAGAACATGTGATGTATTTTGAAATCACAGGTTCCTTTGGTAAGATCCCTTTTTGAAAAGAACAATATTCTTATGTATTGTCCAATGTTTTGGGTAAGTGAAACAATAAACTTTCCTATGAGAACAAACAGATCCAAACTGATAGAAATCATATCTTCATTTCTCTACCGACTATGGGGTTCCTCTCCCCAAATTATAATAACCTTGATTTTGATGAGCGTCCGTTACTACATGTGAAAGAGTTTATACGACGCAATGACAATTCCGTCTACTCTTCCTTGTTTCCTCTTTCCGTGTTCGTGTTTATGAGGGATGGGAAATGTACTCTGATTTTCAACCCATTCCGGAGTCCAATTTTTAAGTGGGAGCACGAAGACAGTCTTTCGGTAAGAGGGTTCAACCCCTAGCTTTATTTTGACAACATATCCAAAAACATTCTCTGATGCAGGAATGGAAGATGAGTATAAGGGTCAGTAAGTCCTCGGAGTACATTTCCCCTCTCCTCTTTTTAGCAGTTTCCGTAGGATGCCTCCCAGTTGGTAAGAGGTGTGGGCCAACTAAAGCTTTTATTTGAATCATGGCCCGAACCTAACATTACTTAACTGAAGTTCTTTTGGTACGAGAGTAAAAACAACACATGTGATTCAAGTTTAAATATGTTCGGTTGTTTCTTTGTTTATTTTATCGTATAACAAATATCAAACGGAACTTAAATATTCTCTCGTTTCCTTTTTCAGATTCTCTTCATCTGACGAATGTTTCATCGATATATTAGGTAAGTACATTTTATATACATGCACAATCTTATCTGTGAGTGAGTTACAGTTTCTATTTCAGTTCCGAGAACATTCTCGAGTGTGCACTGATTCCGAGAAACCTGAAACGTTCTCGAGAACGTTCTCTAAATCATTGATGACATGTCTCCGGGATTTTTCCAAGTTTCTCCTCTTATTCTTCTTGCTAATATAATGTCTTTGGGCATTATAGTTACCCTCTTTGCGTGTATTGCTGCCAGGTTGGTGTCCTCGAACAATCCCACCAAGTAGGCTTCAGCTGACTCCTGTAGAGCCATTATCGCATCTGATTGAAATTTTATGCCTCCTGGGAATCTATCCGATCCCCTGTCCCGCACCTCACCCTCGGCTATTTCTCGAACTAGTCTCTGGAATGGGAGCTTTCGGATCAGTAATTGGTGGTGGCTTTGAAAGTGACGAATGGCACCCAATGATCCCAACTGTCCCCGGTATACCAGGGCAGTACTGTCCTTCCCTTTAGCCTTCTCATTTTTCTTC
>CAWVNT010000209.1:309517-338448 GCA_963930775.1 Cliona cf. orientalis
GGGCCTCTAATGAGCCTCAGGTTCATGTTGTGTTACTGTGACAGAATTGTCCCTAGTGTGCCCTCAAGGTGTCCAGGGTTGCTGTGAAAGGGTTGAGTCTTTAACTTTTGCATGGTCGGGGACCTTTTTGGCATTTTAATTTCCGCACTCATCTGGTTGTCCAAGTGTACTTTCCACCCGGAGTGTACCACCCTAGAATAGTTTCTGAATGTGCCTAGTGTGCCCCCAAAGTGCCCTGGGTTGGTTGGAAAGGACTAACTATTTTTAATAATGAATTAACTTTTGTATGTCTGGAGGGGTCTGTGACATGTTAATGTCCGAATATTTGACTTTACGATGGAACAAATTTACACTTTCTAGTAATTTGTTATATTTTGTAATATTTTTAGGTCACCACACACTGTCGTTCAAGCATTATGATATCAATTACTTACGTGGCTTCATTTCGAACATGAGACCAGAGTACAAAGGAGGAAGTGCAGACATTCCAAAATCTTTGAAATATGCCGTTCCGAAGAAGCCGAAGGAAAAGCTGACCGACAAAGCACAAGTATTGTGTATGAGAACCGAGGAAGATTATATTCATGTCCAAGAACTGCTTAAAGAGATGAATCGTGAGCCAATTCCGGTATGTCTCTTTAAGTTTATTTCAAATATTAAATCAAAGGAAGCCACAATTTAAAGAATGAAATCAAAAGTTTTAAATTGACGTTTTTTTTTTTCAATTGCTTTTTTTATATTTGTTTGTGCACATTATGTGTATATTTCTTTTTCCTTTCACTTTTTTGCAGACAAAACCTAGTGGTGGTTTGTTTTTCCGGAGCGTCTTAGAACAAGTCAATACTCCAGCGGGTTATGTCCTAGCACAATGCCGCAGCCATATAAGCGTTCATATGGCAAAGAATGCTTGTTTTTATGAGCAGTGGATGCACGATTACCTACGGAAATATAACCTAAGTTTCGAATGCTACTTCATCTCTGTGCACCAGGGTTACATAGCATGGGATGAGTATATAGTGGGGGCATTGAGTGAAATGTTCAACATTTCAATTACAGTGGTATCTTCAGCTTATCGGAAACCAGTGAACTTATTCCACAGTTCATCAAAACCGGATATTGTCATTGTTTTGAATGGGCGGTACTTCGGTGAGCGTGGTGAGGCAACTCATTTTTCGGCTACACACAAAAATCTGCAGAATTGGCACAAAATTGGAGTGGATCTTCAGGTTGCTAATGTTAAAGTTATTCAAGGCCGAGGGTGAGGTGAACATGATGGTGCAGAAGTGTTTATGGCACATGAACAGGAAGAGCTCTTAAAAAAACCTTACCAAGTTGGTAAGAAGCTGGAGAAGTTGAGGAAGAAGGTGGAGAGGTGTGAAGAAGAGTATAATGCGATAGGCAAAGAACTGGAAAGTTTGAATGTAAGTAAGGAAATGTTACATCGTTTCAGAGTTACTGAAGATGAACATTTGGAGAAACAGGCAGATACAGTGCAAGATGAGGAAGGGTTTGTTGAAATGGACGATCATGGGGGACGGATTCATAAAAGTTTTCCTCATAATTTGTTAGGCACTGGTGATAATGTTCTCGAAATACAACCGTCAAAAAAGCGAAAGATCAATGTTGAAGCTGATGTAGACACTGGTGTACCTTTGTCTGTGACTGAAACAGAAACAGATGTCGTATTCACGTTAGAAATGCCAGGATTACACAAGGAGCCTTCGAAGTCGCAGTCTACTGATGATGAGCAGCCATCTACAGCACATTCGGAATTACCTGCTGAATCTGATGACACGCAAGATGTTGTGCCAGTATTACAAGAGCAGTTGTCGAAACCACAGTCTCCTGTTTGTGTTCAATCAAAAGGTAATCAGCAGCCATCTACATTAAATTCAGAATCTGTTTGTGAACCTGCTCCTCTTACTGCCGATGCTAATCAAGTTATCCTGATAGAAGATGACAGTCTTGTGGGGGTGAAAAGAACGGATGGTGTGGTACAATTAGTGAAGGTAGTACCTGAAAAGACAAAAGAAGCTATAAAGAAGATACCGGGCAGTGGAAGGACGGACCGTCGGGCAACAGGGCCCCTACCCAAAGAACTGCACGTGGATCTGACAAGACATTATTGTGATAAGTGTCCTAAGCACTTTAAGTACCTAAAAGGTCTCGCCGAGCACAAGGAGTACCGATGTGGTAAAACCGTAAAGAACTTTCAATGTGACATTTGCGGTGAAGGCTTTTATTACAAGAACACAATGATGGATCACAGGAGTGCGATGGACACTAAAAAAATACGGTACCCATGTCCCTATTGTGAGCAAGGATTTTATTACCCACGAGATCTAAGTATTCACTGTGAAGTGGTACACCAAAAGAAATAGTATTTGCAGGTAATGGCCTCAGCAGTTTTCATATTTTGATGACTTTTATCGTAGGTATTTAGTAAAAAAAAAAACTAGTAAGATTTTTTGGGTTCTACTTATGGAGTATTGACAAGAAGTATTCATTACATTAGTTGTGGTCCTGTGATGAAAATATTGATGTAATTGAGATTCTATTATTTGCATTTTCTTTGTCTGTACTTAGGTAGTCGCATTGAAGATAAGTGGTGATATGGAAGATGAGGAATGATAGAATGATGATATTCACACAAGAACAAGAGTGATCATCTAGAAACTATTCTAGGGTGGTACACTTGGGGTGGGAAGTAAACTTGCGGAACCAGATGAGTGTGGAAATTAAAATGCCAAAAAGGTCCCCAACCATGCAAAAGTTAAAGACTTATAAAAAATACTCAACCCTTTTGCACCAACTCAGGACACCTTGGGGGCACACTAGGGACATCTAGAAACTATTCTAGGGTGGTACACTTGAGGTGGGAAGTACACTTGTGGAACCAGATGAGCACGGAAAAAGGTCACAAAGAGCCCCTGACCACACAAAAGTTAAAGACGTATAAAAAATACTCAACCCTTTTGCACCAACCTGGGACACCTTGTGGGCACACTAGAAACATCTAGAAACTATTCTAGGGTGGTATACTTGGGGTGGGAAGTACACTTGCGGAACCAGATAAATGGGGAAATTAAAATGCCAAAAAGGTCCCCGACCATGCAAAAGTTAAACACTTATAAAAAATAGTCAACTCTTTCGCACCAACCCGGGACACCTTGGGGACACACTAGGGACATTTAGGAACTATTCTAGGGTGGTACACTTGGGGTGGGAAGTACACTTGAGGAACCAGATGAGTGGGGAAATTAAAATGCCAAAAAGGTCCCCAACCATGCAAAAGTTAAAGACTTACAAAAAATACTCAACCCTTTTGCACCAACCTGGGACACCTTGGGGGCACACTAGGGACATCTAGAAACTATTCTAGGGTGGTACCTTTGGGGTGTAATTCACAAAATACACAATTAGGGGCACACTAGAAACCAAGTCCAAGGCCCTGTCCAAGGCTAGCCCCAGACATGTCCAAGGCCCTGTCCAAGGCCCTGTCCGGGGCTAGCTCCAGACATGTCCAAGGGCCTGTCCAAGGTTAGTTGGACTTTTCCGAGGCTGTGTCCAAGGCCAGCCCCGGACATGTCCAAGGCCCTGTTCAAGGCTGTGGCTTAGATCGGCTTAGATCTAGATCTATTTGTGGCTCAGATCTAGATCTATCTGCAGCTTAGATCTAGATCTATCTGCAGCTTAGATCTAGATCTATTTGTGGCTCAGATCTAGATCTATTTACGGCTTAGATCTAGATCTATCTGCAGCTTAGATATAGGTGGTAATCGAAGTTTTTTGCCACAGGTGGTGGGGACCCTAAAACCTAGTATAATTTCGTCTTGCCCTGTCTTGCCTCATGTCTCACTCCCTTACCCCATCCCCCTCATGGTGGTGGGGACCTTACATTGTAGCATTTTGGTGGGGACACTAAAACCTAGTATAATTTCGTTTTGCCCGTCTCACCCTGTCTCACTCCCTGTCTCGCTCCCTGTCTTGCCCCCTGTCTCACTCCCTGTCTCACTCCCTCACCCCATGCCCCTCATGGTGGTGGGGACCTTACATTGTAGCATTTTGGTGGGGACACTAAAACCTGTCTCGCCCCCTGTCTCGCTCCCTGTCTCACTCCCTGTCTCGCCCCCTGTCTCGCTCCCTGTCTCGCCCCCTGTCTCGTTCCCTGTCTCGCTCCCTGTCTCACCCCCTAAGATACTATAAATACTGATGCATTCTGAAAGGCAATCATTTGTGATTTGGCCTTCGGAGAGGTAACATCTATGTGTAGCAGTTTTATGGGGGCGAGACAGGGAGCGAGACAGGGGGTGAGACAGGGGGCGAGACAGGGAGTGAGACAGGGGGTGAGACAGGGGGCGAGACAGGGGGCGAGACAGGGGGTGAGACAGGGGCGAGACAAGTGAAACAAAATTATACTAGGTTTTAGGGTCCCCACCACTGTGGCAAAAAAAAATTCGATTACCACCTATAGTGGTAAGGTGTCCCCACCACCTGAAAATAGAAATTGGTGGCAGGTGGAATCCAACAATTTTGGGAGGGAACATTGGTGGGAGGTGGAATCCAACAATTTCGAAAGCAAACATTGGTGGGAGGGAGGCAACATTGGTGGGAAGTGGAATCCAACAATTTCGAAAGGGAATATTGGTGAGAGGTGGAATTCAACAATTTTGGGAGGGAACATTGGTGGGAGGTGGAATCGAACAATTTTGGCAGGGAACATTGGTGGGAGGGAGGCAACATTGGTGGGAGGTGGAATCCAACATTTTTTGGAAGGAACATTGGTGGGAGGTGGAATGCAACAATTTTGGGAGGGAACATTGGTGGAAGGTGGAAACCAACAATTCGGGAGGGGACATTGGTGGGAGGTGGAATCCAACAGTTTCGGGAGGGGACATTGGTGGGAGGTGGAATCTGACAATTTTGGGAGGGAACATTGGTGGGAGGGTGGAAGCGAATAATGTTGCGTGGGCCTCCCAAAGTGAAATATGCTATGTTGGATTGGAATATCAGTGCAAAGGCACAAGCATTGGTGGCCTCACACAGTGCAAATATGTAGTCTTTTGAAAAATTTGTTGAAATAGATCTTTACAGACAGAGATAATGGAAACTAAAGGTAGTAAAAGGAGATCTATAACTAGATCTGCTACAAAGAGGGAGACGAAGAAGCAGAAGTTATTGGTAAGTATATTAATTATTTGAGAGAAATACTTAAAATTATTAATATATTAAAATTGTATGATGAGAAGACTATGAAATAGTTTAAGCAGATATATTACCTCATAACTGTAGAAAAATGTTAGCAGCTTGTACTTGAGTGTTTCATGTGTTATTTTCAATTGAGATTATACTTGATAATTATTTTGTGTATTCAAACTCAGGAGGAGCATGAGGAATGTGAGACAACGCTATCAGTATCAGAAGCAGCTGAGCAGACGGTTGAAAATGAGACAAAAAAGAAAAAGGTTTTGGTAAGTGCATTTATTATTTTAGAGAAATAAATAAAATGCTTAATAAATTTAAATATTATAATAAGAAGAGTGTGAAATACGTTAAGCATATTTATTACTTCATATATCTTGAATAATACTCAGAAATTAAACTTTACTGTTTGATCTATTTTTTTAAATGATATTCTTCCTGATAATTATTATTTGTATTGAAAATCAGGAGGAGCGTGACCAATCTAAGACAACACCATCAGTAGGAGAAGGAGCTGAGGGTCTCATGGCTATTGATTTGAAAGAAAACAAGTTTTCAGTAAGTGTATTCATTATTTTATGTATATATTATTTCATATATGTTCAAAAATGTTAGCAGCCTGTACTTGAGTATTTCATCTGTTATTTTCAATTGAGATTATGTTTAATAATTACTTTGTTTATTCAAACTCAGGAGGAGCGTGAAGAATGTCTGACAATGTCATCAGTGTCAGAAGCAGCCAAGGAGAATGCTGAAATTGAGACAAAAAAGAAAAAGTTTTCGGTCAGTGTATTTATTATTTTAGAGAAATAAAAAATAAGAAGAGTGTGAAATAAAAATAATATTAAGAAATTGTACTTGAGTGTTTCATGTGTTCTTTTGAATTGATATTCTCCCTGATAATTATTTTTTGTATTGAAAATTAGGAGGAGCGTCACCAATCTCAAACAATGCCATCAGTAGCAGCAGCTGAGGAAGCCATGACTATTGAGATGAAACAGGATAAGTTTTCGGTAAGTCTATTCATTATTTTATAGATATATTACTTCATATATATGCTAAAAAATATTGGCAGCCTGTACTTGAGTATTTCGTCTGTTATTTTGAATTGAGATTATGCTTAATAATTACTTTGTGTATTCAAACTTAGCAGGAGCGTGACCAATGTGAGACAACACCATCAGTGTCAAAAGTACCTGAGGAGACCACTGAAATTGAGACAAACAAGAAAATGTTTTTGGTCAGTACATTTTTTATTTTTTGGAGAAATAAAAAATAACAAGAGTGTGAAATAAAAATAATGTGAAGAAATTGTACTTGACTGTTTCATATGTTCTTTTGAATTGATATTTTCCATGATAATTATTCTTTGTATTGAAAATTAGGAGGAGCGTGACCTATCTCAAACAATGGCATCAGTAGCAGAAGGAGCTGAGGAGCGCATGGCTATTGACTTGAAACAAGACAATTTTTTGGTAAGTGAATTCATTATCTTATAGATATATTACTTCATATATGTTGACAAATGTTAGCAGCTTGCACTTGAGTCTTTCATGTGTTATTTTCATTGAGATTATGTTTGATAATTACTTTGTGTATTCAAACTCAGGAGGAGCGTGAGGAATTTCAGAAAACAACATCAGTGTCAGAAGCAGCTGAGGAGAACGGTGAAATTGAGACAAAAAAGAAAAAGTTTTCGGTTAGTGTATTTAATATTTTTGAGAAATAAATAAAATAATTAATAAATTTAAATGTTACAAACAGAAGAGTGTGAAATAATTTAAGTAGATGTATCAGTTGAAAAATCTGGAAAAATATTAACAGGTGATACTTCAATTTTTCATGATTAATTTTCAGTTGAGTTTGTGCTTGATAATTACAGTTCTGCATTGAAACTCTGAAGCAGAGACAGAAATCTGAGACATCGTCAACATCTGCAGCTTACAAAGAAACCCTATTGTTAGTAGAAGGAGCTGATACAGCTACACATAACTTGGATATTGAAGATAAAGGAGGGAGGAATGGGGTGAGTATTTATTTCTACTGAAATGTGTGAAATATATTGATGTATGTTTAAGGCATGTCAGCAACATGTGTATGATTTTTATATGAATAATTTCCAGTGTACCTAAAGAAATCAACAAAATGTGTATGATTTCTATATTAATAGTTTACAATGTATTTGTACTACATACAGATGCCATCTTCACAAGAACTCTTTGATGAGAAAATTTCATTTGTTGTAGCTTTGGATATTGTGAATGATGTTGGCAATGAAGAAGGAGAAAATATTGTTGAAGAAATGAATAGGAAAAAGGATGGTAAGTAACCTTGAAAATATATTTAAGAAGTCTATTTAATTTCACTAAGATGGTCTTGATAATAATAATTATTTTTTAAATTTATCTGTTGTCAATGGCTATAAATTTGAAACGTGTAGAAATTATACAAAAGTTTATTAATTTAATTCAGATACAAATCAAATTATTGATGATCACAGACCAAAAGATCTGGTAGATCAGCAATATCGGAAAAGTGTAGTTAGTATGTAACATTAAACATTTATTTAATAATTTTATTCAATTTCACTAAAGTTAATAATGTTTAGTAACAAAAATTGTCAACATGTTTATTTGAAAATACTATTATATGTAGGGATAATTTGTATATTTTGTACATTGACATGAAGGGTTATATCATTTCATTTCAATTACAATTTTGTCCAAACAGATGACGGAAGTGATGATGAGACTAAGGAGGAGAAGGAGGAGGAAATGGATGAAAGTGGTGTTGATTTGGATTGGAGTGTTGGAGATACTGTAAGTTTAATAAATATTTGTACTGCTAATAGAACAAAGAGATATTTTTATTCATAAATTAGTAAATTGTGGATATAATTAGTGAATTTAGTACAGTAGTATGTTTACATATTTCAGTCATGCAAAGAAATAGATATGCTGTTGACACAGATAAATCTGGACAAAGTTGTATCAGATGTAAGTAATTTGAGTATGAAAGTCATATTTTTTTAAATATGTTTTGATGATGTGTGTCGAAAAGAGATTTAGTGTCATTTTATTTAAAGGCAAATTTAAATATTCCAATATATTTATTTTATTTTCAGTTTAGAGAAAAAGATGATGTTAAACCATCAATGGCAAATGCTGGAAAGGTAATTTTTGTTGTTTATATTTATTTGTAAATTTAACATAACAAATGTATATTTTTGGATGACAATTAAATATTTATTACTAAATAAAACTTTGAAAAAGACAAAATAAATGTTATAATTGTAAACATGTCTTTTGCTGAAATATATATGAATATAATGGTGATAAAGATCAGGTGCAAATTGTACAGGGAACTAAATATCTTCATCTTTTCATTTTCAGTCGAAAAAAAATGATGATGTTAAAACAAGTAAATCAAAGGATGGACTGGTAAATTTTTTGTTGATTTCTTTCAATTTCTGAATCCAGGTTTATTTTTCCAAAGAGATTGAGAATAATTTCTTTTGATGCTGGAAATGGATACATGATGCAAAAATATTAATTTTTCAAAATATAGAAATGAAGATTTTTTTATTTAATTTGCATATCAATTGTAATATTAAAGAAAATAAGAAAAAAAAGCTAAATTTGAATGATGAATACATTTCACTTGTTAATGTGTATACATATTTGTTGTAGATTTGTGACAAAAGTAAAGAGAAAGTTCCCAAAGTTGAGACAAAAAAGGAAAAGATGATAAGATGCACAAAAAATCTTATGAAAATTTGAAATGAGGTGGGGACAAAGCAGAAGCGCTTTGAAGATATTGGACAATTTCTAAGAAAATTGCGAAACAAGAGGGACACTCTGGATGTCGAGTTGGAAGGTCAAAAGAAAGAAATGGATGAAATGGAGAAGAAGTCACCTGAGTTTAATTTTGAACAGTTTAAGGATTATTGTGCTATGAAAGTTACAAGGCAAAATATGCAGAAAGAGCGGATGTTAATATCTAGGAATATTTGTAAGTTGGAGAATGAAAGCAAGAAGTTGAGACGTGAAATCAACCGGTCTTACAATGATTTTAAGATGTTCTCATACATGAAGAAAAATTTGGAGTAAGCAAAAATGGTGTAACAGGAACATTTTGTTGTAGTAAAGAAGACGTTGATATAGTTGTATAATATCTATAGTTTATTTATTATGTATTCATTGTTTAACTTGATGATATAAATGTTCTTACTTGTAAATAAAATAAGTTAATTTAGTGAATGTCATGCTTTGTTATTGTCTATTAATAATTTCTGTGCTTTGTGTATAATTACCCATGGTTATTGTATTTTCAAAGAAGTACATTTAATTTGATGGAGATAGAATTCAGTTCATTTATTATTATAGGCTTTCCACCCTTATAGCCTTTGTGCCATTATATTTGACAATGTGGGGAAAATTTAGGTATTTGAAACTTTTTTACTTTTCATGTGGCAGGTTATATATCAGGTCTCAATCTTTTCTTATTTTCGCTTAGGGTTTTTTGTTATGGTAGTCTAACAGTTTCCAAAAAATATCAGTTTGTATCTAATTAATCTATTTCTCTATTGTTCTGTTAGGCTAAAAGGAAGTAGCGCTCCTTGCATCCACAGCTGTGATTAATTCTTCCTGTATATATGTACTTTCTCTGTAATCTTGGTGTTGAATGCCATGTGTGCTATTCCATATCAATTTGCCGACAGTAAAAAAAATATAATTTAGTGTCAACTTCATTTATGTGGAGAGAAAATCATGACGGGGTGCCATAAATAATTATAAAATTTTAATTATTTTATTTTTTTCTGTAGAATATGATTGATATTGAAACATACCGTTTACGAGTGGGCCTATGGGATTAAGTAGGATTCAAATGTCAAAGTTAATTTACACAAAAATGTCCACATCATTTATACAGCATGCACTTGTTGTGTGCTTAGTGGTAAGATTTTTTTTAGTATTGTCTTTTCTAATGGAAAAAAAACCAGAAATAATTTAAAAGAGGATTTAATAATTATAAAGTAAATAAATTAAGTAATATAATTGTTTGAAAATGAACACAATAGTTTTAATTACTACCTGTGAATATTTAACAATTGTTGTAAATTAAGCCTTTTCTTTTTTTGCAGCTTTCAGCTGTATTAATGTTGGCTGGGAATGTAGAGTGGAATCCAGGACCAGTAATTTTTAACAATTTGTAGAGTTTTCAAGTGTATAAAATTTTAATTTTTCAGTTCTAAATATTATGAATTAGTAATAGTATTAGTTATATATTAAATTAGAATTTTTCATTCTTCTGTAGATGGATGGTGTATCACAGAAAGACAGATTGTGTACCCTTGGCAAAACCAGTACATTTGGTGTGACAAATGAAGTAAGGACTTGTAGTATAATCAATTACTGAATACTTAATAGCTTTAGTAGATTTTAAAATTATATGAGGAATAATTTAAATAGATTAATGGACAAGATATATTTATAATTTATTTGAATATTTCAAATATTTTTCTCTCAGCACTCTGGAAGGAAAAATTATGAACACTTTGATGATTCCGGAATTGGTGAAAGTTTCCATGTGTGTATAAATTTATGTTTATTGAACAGTACAAATGTTGTATATATCATGGAATGAATTTTATAATATAATATATATTATTAATTTTATAGGAATCTATGGGAAGTAGAACAGTGATTTGTGACTTTCATGAGAATGTTGACAATCAAGAGAAATTAGTGAACATATTTGGAAGTGATGATGAGGTATCTAATAAAAATGGTACAAAGAGAATAAAAAAGAATATTTAATATTAAATTGACAGCAAGTTCTTGTAAAAGTAAATTAAATATTTTGATATAGATTGTTCTTCAATTTTAATGGATAAATATTGTATCAAGTTAAATGAAAAATAGAAGTCATGTTTTGTTTATTTTCAGTATGACAAAGAGATTGACTCATACATTAGTCAACTGAGTGAAATGGAGATTGATCGGATGTTATCCAGGAACAATGATAAAATAGTTTCAGACAAAAGTGCAAGAAAGGTAATTGGATTTAATTTAAATGTTAGTTTTGATTTATGTAAAACAATATTATAAATAAAGTAAATTTTAGTTTTTCAAAATGCAAAAAGATGAGGAATAGTTGATAATTTTGTTTCTTTTGTTCACATATTAAATTGATTAGAATGTATGATTGAAATAAAGGAGTAAAAGTTTATAATTATTATCTTTTTGTAGTCTGTAATGGGAACCGGTGTTGGAAAGAAACGAAAGTCTGATGCAATGAAAAGAAGTGAAGGAAATGAGAAGAAGGTAGAAATAACATTTATATTTATTTAATAAAAAAATTGACCATTTCTTTTAGAAGTATATATTTGTAATGTATTAATATTTTGACATTTTATATGGTTGTTAATGTGTGATAGTTATGTTTTAAATATTTCAGATTAAGCTGTCTGATGTTTCTGCTTCAAAAAGTGAGGGAATGAGTCATGTAAATCGAAGAGGTATGAATACTAGTTTTTATGGGGATATATATTTCTTTCAGATAATTAAAAACATTTTTTTGTACAATTTATATCTTATGATGGTAAAAAGACAAAATTTTATCTCACAAACCTGATAGAATTTAATACGAAAGTGCTATGGTATATTTTGTCATATAGCATGTTATCAATAATCAGATAGGCTAGGCGTGCACAGCCCTATTTAGGTTGATTCACTTTACAGCACTTCCAAAGTCTGTGTAATAGTGTAATTAAATAATATTATTAAAATAATATAATTAAAATGGAATATTTCTGTATTTACAGTGAAAGTGAAGAGAGGGAATGGAACACGCACTTGTATGGTTTGCTGTAAGATGAAAAGAAGAAATAATCTGGTGATTTATGACAAGAAGGATTACAATTTTGAGTCTGAACATGTTAAGAAAGCATTATCAAAAAATACACAAAAGACAGAGTCTGACATTAAGTATGTGTGTACCGATTGCTATGTGAGTTTGAAGAATATCAATAGTGTCAGTAGTAATGTGAATTCAATGAGTAAATTTGAAGAAGCTGATTACTTGTGTACATGTTGCCACAGAATATTTGATAACAGGAAAAATGTAGTGCTATTTGCTAGAAAGAAATATGATCTTACAAGTGATCCTGCACAAACTGCACTGAAAAAGGAATTCAGATGTAAAAGATCTTTGTATGAATACATGTGCTTAGAATGCCATTCTTGCCTACGAATTGGTAAATCCAGAAAACCCAGTATTCCTCCCAATGCGTACTGTTTCCAAAAAGATAATGTCAAGACTGTAGGTGGTGTTACTGCTTTCTTTGATTGGAATGAGACTTTGCAAAACCTGAATGCGTGTATAAATTTTGATGAGTTGGAAAGGTGTGTGAGGTTATTGGATATTCCAGATTTGACTTGTGATTTCAAGGGACTTTGGCAGATGATTCATGACAAGAGAGATGCAACAGCATTTTACTTAATTCCAGATGATGTTGGTGTGCACAAGGATAGGTTATTTTCTGTGTATACTACAGGAGACGGAAGTTGCTTCTACTATACTTTGTCACGATTAGTATATGGTGATGAATCTCATTGTGTTGAAATGAGAGTGCGTGTTATTGTAGAAGGTGTTAAAAATATGAATTTGTACTTGAATCATGACTATCTGTGCAGAGGTTACGATTTTCCACATGAAGAAGATGATGATTGCGCAAGTATTTATGCTACTTATAGCAGTTTCTACAGGGCTGGAATGAGTTTAGATGATGAGAGTGTGGTAAAATATTATAAAAGAGAGATGTTGAATTTGACTAATTTCAACGAATATTCTGGCATTTGGCAGTTCCATCAGGCATCTAATGTAGTAGGCTGTTGCGTTCAGAGTGTTTTTCCTAACACACCAATAAGAAGCTTGAGGCAGGATATGAATCGAGTAATATTGCCTATGGATTTAGATAGTCCCAAGGTTGATACAGTACTTCGAATAATGTGGTCAAAATCAAACATTCATAGTTTTGGATTTAATCATTTTGTTTCTTTGGTTGACATTGATGAAACAATGCCTATTGTTGATGTCAATATGATTCCAATTGGATATAGTGATGACTTGTCCACAAAGGTACCAATAGAAATTGATCTGACAAAAGAGATGAATGAAGATGAAGTCGGTGTTGATAACAATTCACAGATAGACTCTGAAGCAAAGAAAGAGAGTAATGAAGAAGAAGGTAAAAACATAGATGGTTGGTTGTGTACTTCGTGTTATCGGACAGTTTCCATGAAGAGTAATGTATATATGTTTGATAGGTCACAATACAACTTTGAGCATGATATAGTGAGAAATGTATTGGATGAAACGATACGTTGTTGTGATCATAGTGGAGATGAGTTCATTTGTAGATTTTGTCACAACTGCCTGAAGAGTTGGGATAATCCAAAGTATCCTATGAAGTGCATATATTTGGTACAGAATAAGAATGACAGCTCTGTGTTTCATCATGTTAAAAAAAAGAATGTAGATCATAAAGTTGAAGTTGAAGCATTATTGATGAAAATTTCAGAATTTGAAGTTAAAAAAGAATTGAAGGAAAGGATAAAAAATGAAATAGACGTTGAAAAGAAGGTTACCAAGAACAAATCAAAGAAAGATGCTTTACTGCAGAAAGCAGCTTCTAAATTCAAGAAAAGTTGTAAGGAATTTTCAGAATTTGTATGTACATGTTGTCATCGTATGATGTTCTACAGAAGTGTGATCAAATTTAAAGAAGGAAATTATGATTTTGGTGGTGTTTGTGGTAGGGCCTTGAGTGATAGATATCGTTTCAAAGATAAAGAAAAAGAACATGAGTATATTTGTACAACTTGTGATAGGAAATTGAGGAAAAATGAAATGCCTTGTCAAGCAGTTGCAAATGGTTTAGAAATACCAAAAGTTCCAAGAGAATTGCAGGGTCTTACGAGATTGGAATGCAGGTGCATTGGTTTGAAAATACCTTTCATGTCAATCAGAGCTTTGCCAAAGGGTGGACAAGGGAAAATAAGAGGTCCTTGTGTAAATGTTCCAGCCACTTTGGAGCCTATTGCAGATGTATTGCCACGGATTCCTGAAAATATTGACTTGGTGTTGCTAAAATTTAAGAGAATGATTACCTATAAGAGTAATTATTTATGTGATTACATTCGTCCAGAGAAAGTTATGAATGCTTTGCGATGGTTGAAAAGAAATAATAGGCATTACTGCAATGTGAAAATTGATGAAAATTGAATCAAGAAGTTTCAATCTGATGCTATGTTTCCTCATATTTCAGAAGAAAATTGTGATGAAGATAGTGTGGAGCAAAATGATATTGAGAATGGCGATAAGGAAAATGATGTGATGGCAAATGATTGCAAAATCAACGATTCTGATTCTCTTGAAGGTGGAAAGGCAGATGAAACAAGTACAAAGTTTTCTATTGATGCAGGTACTGCTCATGATGAAGGTGACAATGATGAAGATGATGATGATGAAGGCAATAAAAGTGAAGAAGATGAAGCAAATGTAAAAGAGGCCCAAAATGAGTATGAGAGAAGATCTGAGATTAGAGTTGTTGAATCGTCAACATGCATGCAGATTGAAGACCTTGATGAAGCTGTATTCTCAATAGCTCCAGGACAAAACTCAATTCCTAAATACATATTGATGGATTATAAATTTGAGGTCTTATCTTTTCCAGATTTCTTTCCAGGAGGATTTGGTGGTCACAATCTGGAAGAAGAAGAATAACCTCGAGAGGAAGAAATTAAACTGAGACGTTACATCAATCAGAGGTTACTTAATAAGGATGCAAGGTTTAGTCAGAATTCTGAATATATTTTTGCCTTTCAATATGCCACAGAAATACAACAGTTGCAAGGAGCTATGAATATGGCTTTGAAACGGATGAACACAGAAGGTTGAAGGGTGAATGCTGGTGATTTAAGGAATTTTAAAACAGTAAACCAGTTGATTTGGAAAGATATTGCATACAAATTCATGAATCAGATTCGTGGAACTCCAGCATACTGGCAACAACAGCTTTATGATACACTTGCAATGCTGTGTACTTTTGAAACTCCAACTTGGTTTTTGAGTTTGTCTCCAGCTGGGTTTTTATGGCCTGAAATTACACAAGCCATTGGGAAAAAGATTGGAAAAAATTGGACAGAAGAAGAAGTAATGGCAATGGATTGGCAAACAAAAGCAAAACTCTTCAGAGAGAATCCTTTACCTATTGACCAAATGTTTCATAAGTGACTAGAATCTTTTTTTTCAGATTTCCTCTTGAGTGATGCTCATCCATTGGAAGAAATAATAGAATATGTTCAAAAAATTGAGTTTCAGGCAAGGGGCTCTCCTCATGCACATTGCCTCATATGGGTGAAAGATACACCAAAGGTAGATGAGAACACTGATGATGAAGTTTGTCAATTTGTAGATAAGTACATCCATGGAAAGATACCTTGCGACAGTGAAGAAAATGGTGACATACATGGTCTGGTGAAGAAGTTACAAGGTCATGCTCACTCTCCATATTGTAGACCTCATGTTAATGCTAAATGTCATTTTAGTTTCCCAAGGCCTCCAACAACGAAAACAATTATTGTGAGAAACAAGAATGATAGCTGTCATGGTGGAATTGATGAGAAATTGAGAAGACATATCATGGAATTGGTGCATGAGAGAATTGAAGAAGATGATGGTTCTACTCTAAAGGAAATTCTGGACAGTGAGAAGATTCCAGAAGAAATGTACTTGGACTGTTTGCGTACATCTTCTTATCATGGCACTAATATGATTTTGGAAAGAGATATTTCAGATACAAAGACAAATAATTACAACAGAAATTGTCTACAGCTGTGGCGTGCAAATATGGACCTCCAGTATGTTGCTGATCCTTATGCATGTATAATGTATGTCTTGTCATATGTACTGAAATGTGAAAATGGAATGAAGTGAAATTTTGAAACGTACTGCAAAAGAGTTCAAGGATGAATCTGTTAGGAAACAGATGGGTAAAGTTTTGTCAATGTTTGCAAACAAGCGTGAAGTATCGATACATGAAGCTATTCATCGTGTAACATCTCTTTGGCTTTTCAGAAAGTCCAGGACAGTAGTGCATATTAATAATGCTCCCAAAGAAGAATGCCACAGGATGCCCAAAAGCAGTCATGAATTGGCAGATTTGGAGGAGGATGATGAAGATGTCTTCAAAACCTGTATTCACGAATGTTATGCCATGAGACCAGATGACTTGGAAGAAATGTGTTTGGCAAAATTTGTTGCAGAATATGATCTGGCACCATGTGATGCATCTGGTGATAATGTCATCGATTTAAAGGATGCAAAACTTGGTCAAATGCGAAAAAGAGGTAAAGATGCAGTCATCCGTACACACAGGTTTCATGAAGATACATTTAAGTATTATTATTCAAAACTGCTTTTGTTTCTACCATGGAGAAATGAGGATGAGCTACTTAGTGGCTATGAATCGTATGAAGATCACTACAATGAAGTCATTAGAATTGTAGAAGAGAATGCTGAGTCTTTTAATTTGAACAGTAAAATGATTGACGAAGCCCTTGAAGAATACCAGAATAACCCTCCAAAGGTGTCAGAATGGTTGGAAGCTGGATGTGGCAAGGAAGATATTACGGAACGAGATTTCAGTGCAGAAGGTGATGGTAATGATGTGGATGGTAGTGGTGGCAGTGGTAATGGTGATGGTGTTGTTGAAGAAGAAGTTAATGAGTCATCATTGTCCTTAAAGTACAGAATTGAAGGAAGGAAGGAAACAATTTCAAATGAAGAGTATTGCATTGTGATGCAAAACCTCAATAAGGAGCAGTGAGAAATAGTTACATTCAATAGACTGTGGATGAAGGACTCTATGTGTAAAATGAATAAAGGTGAAGATGCTGAATCATACCACATTTTCCTGAGTGGACCAGGAGGTACAGGAAAGAGTCATGTGATTAAGATGATATATCGTGACAATGTTAAATTTTTTTGCAGGTTTTTTGTAGGCAAGCCTTGTGATTTTGGCGGTGTAGATTCCAGTTCAGAGGATGTGATTGCCCTTCTGTGTGCTTACACAGGAACTGCAGCATTCAATATTGAAGGTATGACATTGCACTCTGCTTTTCAGTTGCACAATAAGAATATTTCAGATGAGAGAAAAACAACTATGAAGACCAGACTACAACATTTACAACACATTACAATTGATGAAGTGAGCATGGTAGGAACTCGTCACTTCAATCAAGTTAATCAGAGATGTGCAATGATCAAATATAAAGATCATAATAGTCAAAATTTTGGAAATATTAATGTTTTAGCTGTAGGCAATTTTTACCAGTTGGCTCCTGTGATGCAGAAACAGTTGTTTGTGAAAGATTATTATAACTCGAGATGTCCACAGGATTTGGCTCCTCTTTTATGGCATAAATTTCTTTTCCACGAACTGACACAAGTGATGCGTCAAAAAGACATGGCTTTTGCAGATATGCTGAATATTGTTAGGGTATCTAAACCACAAGAGAACAGTGAAGTTGATAGAATGTTGAAAGCCAGAGAACTAAGCATTCATGAGAATGATCCAGCATATTGCACGGTCCCAAAGTACTGTGCCACTGTCGACTACACACCTAGGTTAAGAGCCCCACGGAACTTACCGAGGTGTACGGCCAATAGCGACAATTACAGGCAGTAGCCAATCATCCCCCAGGTTCGGCAACAGCCAATAGTTACCTAGGTGTGATGAGTACTTAAGGTGTTGCACAGTACAGTGCAGACACGCACAGACGTCATACACGCATAGACGCAGAGATGTCATAGACATATGGTTAAGGAACCAATAGGTCAGAGCTAAGAAGAGGGTCATAGAACTCCATTAGCCTTTCATTGCTACTAGAGAGCACCCAGCGTAGATTGTACAGCACATCAATAAACTGGTAAACTGAAGATAACTCTTGCTTGTGATTGGGACAGACGTAAGACCCATCGAGACGATCACGGTTACTGAGGTATACCTAGGGAACACGAGTAACTGTCTTAGCCGCACCTAAGACACGCCAAGCGCTACAACCATTACACCCGTTACAAACCTCCCATAAATGGTGGAGAATCTGACCTTGATGGTTCTGTTCCAGATTCAAGAAACAGGTATTTCAGTTTCAATCTACTTTAACTAAGCTAAAGAGCTTGCTATCTAGTAAACACGAAAAAAAAAAAAAAATCGAAACAAATACAAAAGTAAAAAGAAAACTACCTAAGTAAAGCGCAAAGACGCAAAAGAAACTTAGGTAACACAAAAGTGTTCAAACATAGGTAAAAGAGTTAAGAAACTCAAAATAACACAAAAGTGTTCGAACTTAGGTAAAAGACTTAAGAAACTCGAAATAATACAAGGTTTTACGAGAATATTTCAGATACACCAGATTTCCAGAATTTTGCGAACAACGCGAACGATCGCTCTGTTTGTAGAAATCACAAAAATCAAGGTTTGAAACTGTATCGTAAAACTAATAAGGAGTATGTGAGTACGAATTTATTTCATTATATTTTTATGGATTTTTGTCAATTTAATTCTCTTTAAATAAGTACCATCGTATGTTCAGTGTAATTTCTACAAGGAAAGACTTAGCTAAGATCTACCATTGTAAGAATTTACTGGTCATATTTTCAAATTTCAAATATTGTAGAATCAACAGTGATCCTGTAGTGAGGATGGGATTAGCAAATTGCCGCGACTACACAGGAGAAATCTGAGTGATTCATAAACAATCAACCACTTCCTCCTAGACAATAGGTAACAATAAGCGTGAAATTCTCATAAGCCTCTTATGCCACTTAAGAGCTACACCAATGTGTGAAAGCACTATCAAGGTATTCAAGGACAATAAACAGCTCCCACGCGCTTGTGTGAGAGCAAAGACAACTCTATTGTACTATTATAGTACTTTCTTCTTATGTGTTAATAACACTTGTATTGATTTTCTCATATGTGAAGATAATAAAAGAACAATCAGTAAAAGATTTGCTCTGAGTATAATTACAGAATAAACAACACACGGATAGATATACTGCCACCGAATGCAGAGAGCTACCAGAAGCAATGCTGACAACACACTAGTACACATTGAAGACCCTGAACAAATAATCAGAGTAAGACGCAGAAGCATGGCAGAACAAGGAGAAGTAAGCAGAAACCTCAGAATAACAAGGGACTCCGATGGCAAGGAATACAGCGAAGCCGAGGAGGTGAACATCCCAGACCTCTATGTACCAGACTTGGACAACACACCTCTGCGGAGAGCCATCCGAAATGGAATGGCACTGAATGAGGATCAAAGCATCTACAGGATATGGTGCCCCAAGCTCAAAGAGTACATAGGAAAAGACACACTCACAGTTTTCCTCCCAGAAGGACGACTGGAAGTACCCACGGAACCACCAATAGATTTCGTGGCAAATTGTGCTTCCAACCCATTTGACCAACCCAGACTATTGATTGAAGCCATGCAGAGCCTTGTTCAAACACAACCCGAGCTGACCATACTACCAGGAGACGACACTCCTTTGGTCAGAGACAGGTATCTATCAAGAAATGAACTCATAGAAAGACTATCAAACTATGTAGATCTCTGTGTAATGTATGCAGAAAGCGCTGTCAGACATGAGAGTGCACAGCTACATGGAGACAGAGAAGAAATCTTAAGGAAGGAAATGCATGAGGAAACTCTGATGCAGAGACTATCAAGCAATATGGACAAACTGTTAGCCCACATGCAGAGAGACATTAGGTTCAGAAAGGCCAACAGGAAAATACAGTACCCCACCCCGAAGATAAACCCCAGAATAGCCCCACCTAGTTCAGCACAGGAGATCCGCAAAATGAAAGACGGACTCAAAGATGAATGCAGAAACATAATACAGCTCGCTTTCCTACCTGAACCAGAGGAAGGTGCAAGCGGAGGTCCCAGGATAACCATACCAGGAGAGGACATCTCTGATGCCCCAGGTAGACGTAGGGAAGAAGAGAGAAGGTCCGACCTGTCTATCAACACCAACAACGGGCCGACACAGAGCACACAGCCACGCCACACAGACAGGGCTGACAGAACTGTAAACTTCCAAAACAGAGAACAGCATAGGACCAATGTCATAAGCGAGATACAACAAAACCTTATGAACATTTCAAATGCAATTTCCCAAAATACCCAGGATCAAGCGAGCAACGCCAACGTTCGCTCTGCTTGCTCAGATCACTCAGAACACCAAAATCCATGGCCACAAAATGCTGATCACAGCCGAGATAATCAGTCCAGCGATTCCAGTGACACCGACTCCATAGGCCACTGGGATAGCAACTGGCAGAACAGAAAGTGCACAGCATGCGGATTGCGAGGCCACACACACTACAACTGTGAAAAGAAAAGAAAAGGAGATCTTTACTGCAGGAGATGCAACAGATACACACACTGCGATGCCACATGCTCAAGGCAACGCAACTCAAGTACCCCCAGATTCCAACACCAAGGCCATCACTCACCCCGGCCAGACAACCACACAATTCCACCAGCAGAGCCAAACTACAACTACAACAACTACAACACAAGACCATCACCAGCACCCTCCAGTACTGGAAGCAATGCGGACGTCACCCAGCAATTCATGACATTTCTGGATGAGAGAATACAGCAGGCAAAGCTACTGGAATACAGAAAGGAGCTGCTGGCCAACATTCCCATCTTTGACGGGAAAGACAAGAAAGCATGTTTAATGTGGTTAAGTCAGTGTGCACACACTGCAGTCAATACCAAGATGACACTGAAGGAAGTGTTAGTGGCAAAAGGAGGACCAATCATATCTACACAAGTACAGATCTTCATTAGTAAAGCACCAGGTGCCACCGACACAGAACTCAAGCAAAACAAAACAAATAACCCGTCCAAAAAGCAAAATCCATAACCTGAGAGATGCTATGAACTGGGCCGAAAGTCTGGACAGGCAGGGCAGGCAAAGAGACCTGAACAGATGAGAAAGGAACGCTCTCAGAGAAACTACCATCAGAGAAGAAACCGTGAACGAAATGTCAATACAAGAAGAGGTCAACTTCATGTCAGGAAGAAATGACAGCTGTTTCAACAGCACCATGAAAAGCAACAGTGGTTGCTGGAACAATTCTCCCAATAGGAGCAACTCATACAACGGTGATAGAAACAACTCATACTATGGCGGCAGAAACAACTCGTACCAGGGAAAGAACAACTCCTACTCAGATAACAGATCAGACAAGAACAATTCTGACAACAGGAGCTGGAACAACAAAAGCTGGAACCCCAGGTACAATTACTCTGATAATTATGATTCTAGGAGAAGATTAAACAGGTACAGGCATCAACCAAGATACCCCAAGAACAACATTAGATTCGAGTACAACGCAAGAGATACAGACATATACTCTACCCTGAGGAACACAGTGGATCAACTGAAGGAACATCCTCAGGCAGACCGGTACAAATTCAAGAAGATGTTCCCAAAGGTCACAGGACATAGGAACAAAGAAGAGGTACGTGAAGATACCATTGCAGAAATGAAAATGGAAGACCTACAAGGCATCCTGAAAGAAGATTTAGACCTGATCTTCGATGCACTAGTCCTGCATGACTACATCGAGGAAGTTGATGCATGACTACCTAAAGGATATGAACCAGAAAGCTACTTCACATGCGTACCGGAGGTAAAGGAAGAAGTATACAAAATTGATGAATCTAGACCGACTGAAGAAGGTACTGTATTCGAAACTACTATAAATAATACAAAAATGAAGGCACTATTTGAGACAGGTGCCACAAAAAGCGTAATGTCAGGCAAAATGTACAGAAACTTAAAATTAGGACCTTTGGATGACAGCAACTTACCATCAGTAGTTGGAGCAAATGGCTCAAGTTTAGGAGTAATGGGACGCATAAGATGTACAATAGCTTTCGAAAAAGATGAAGACAAATTTGATCAAACATTCTTAGTGTGCGAAAACTTACAAAGAGGTGTTATATTAGGAAAAGACTTTGCAAGACAGAACTGTGCAGGTGTATATTGGACACCCCATAATACAAGAGTACTACACACGAATCTTAAGACTATTGCAGAAACTAAGGAGCTTGTACCAAGTGGCACAGCAGCCATTCATGTAAAACAGACAACAAAACTACCACCAAGGAGTCTCGCTGTAGTAGATGTCAACATCAACACAACCAGTGAAGACAAGATCAGAATGATACCAGACAGTTTGTGCCAATCAAGACACCCCAACATGTACATGATGGGTTTCGATGCAGATTTATCCAAGAGAGGAAAGACACAGTGGCACCATTTGTTCTGATCAATCTGAGCCACACAGAAAACGTAAGGCTCAGAAAAGACACAGTGGTAGGTTGGACACAAAAAGACAACGCAGATGGTGAAGTATTCCAGATCGAAACATTGGACACAACACCTCGAATCTGGACAAACCCCCAAACACCACGAACGTTCGTGCAGTTCGTTAAAGAGCCAGAAAATACAGGTAACAAAACAATTGATACGGATGTCGATTTACAAAAAGTTTTCACTTCAGCATCAAACTTCATCAAATCGCCAGCGGAGGTCGATACACACAGAAAGGTTGATCTGGAAGATAAGATCATCAAAGAGGAAACCAAAGAAAAATTCCACGAGCTATGTGACAGGTATGATCAAATAATCTCTAAAGGCAGTGCTGACATTGGCAAAACACTACTTGTAGAGATGAATATTGATACAGGTGATAGCCCGCCCATAGCTTGCAGACCATACACTCTTCCACTAAAGCACCACGACTGGGTGATGAAGGAGATTGAAATCTTGGACCGAGCAGGTATTATAGACAAGAGCATATCTGCTTGGGCATCACCAGTCGTCATAGTACCAAAGAAATCCAAACCAGGAGAGCCCACCAAGAGGAGAATGTGTGTAGATTTCAGGAGACTAAATGGAAGACTACCTGAAGTAGAGAATATGACAGGAGGTAAGGGTTGCATTTCCTTAGTTCCATTGCCAAAGATTGATGAATTATATGCTAGATTACAGGGATACAAGATATTCTCCACATTGGATCTGAGAAGCGGATACTACCACATTGGCCTCTCCGAGAGTGCCAAACCCAAGACAGCTTTTGTGATATCAGGGATCGGCAAATACCAGTTCAACAGAGTTCCATTCGGATTGGCACAAGCGCCAGCTTATTTCCAGACCCTGATAAATAAGGTATTGGATAATATTGATTTTGCTATGGGATACCTAGATGATATTATAATTTTTAGTAGATCAGAAGAGGAACATTTGGACAACTTAGAACAAGTTTTTCAGTGACTGAAGGAAGCAGGACTCAAGCTTAGCCTCGAGAAATGCAGTTTCTTCAAGAAGCACATCCAATACCTAGGTCACCTACTCTCAGAAGAAGGTATTCAACTGCTACCTGAGAAACTAGAAAGCATATCGAAGATGCCCACACCAAAAAATCAGAAGGAGGTAAAACAATTCCTAGGTCTTATCGGTTACTACAGAAAGTTTGTACCTAGGTTCACTGACATCTCAAGGGTACTAAATAAACTCACATGAAAAGATGAGGAGTTCAAATGGACACCAGAATGTGATAAATGCTTCAATATGTTGAAAGATTACTTGCAGGAAGCACCAATACTCAGGTATCCAGACCCAGAAGCAAGGTACGTGTTATACACAGATGCTTCCAAATATGCCTATGCAGGCGTACTGACACAGACAGTGAATGGGACAGATCATCCAATCACGTATGTAAGTGGTCTTTTCAGAGGATCACAGCTCAACTGGGCAGCACTGACAAAGGAAGCGTATGCAATCTACATGTCAGTAAAGAAATTAAGTTTCTACCTGGATTCAGCAAGGATCACAGTGAGAAGCGACCACCTCCCACTAAAGAAATTCTTGGAGAAAAATATCATGAATGCAAAGGTAAACAATTGGGTGGTAGAACTTGAATCCCAAAAGATAGATTTTGTGTTTATTCTGGGTATCAAGAATGTTTTAGCAGATACTTTAAGCAGATTGATAGAGGTAGACAACGATGTCAAATTCCCAGAAGAAAAGGAAGGAGAAGAATTCGGATACATCCCCTACGAAAAACTTCCACCAGCACAAGTAGAGGTATGCCAGGAGGTATGGATAAAATAATAAAAATAAAAAGTTACCCAGGACAAGGTAACACTGAAGCTGCAGGACCCCGTCCAGCAGAATATCGAGATTAATCTTCCGCTCACAAACCAGAAAATGAAGGAACTACAGGAGCAAGATCCTAAAGTAAGTCATCTCAGAAAGCTTTGGTCGGAAAACAAACTCAATAAGACACTGTTCACCATGGAAAATGACATTCTAAAGAGAGTACTAATGGTAAATGGATTATTGTACAAACCAGTAGTTACACCTAGTATTTTGAAGGATTGCCTCATAATGCTAGCACACGACGAGCAAGGACACAACAGATTCAAGAGAACATATGGATCTCTCCAGACAGTTTACTACTGGAAAGGTATGAAAAGACAAATACAGCTACATTGCAGGAGATGCAGAACTTGTGCAAGACACAACGTCGTAGCACAAGAATTCAGCAAAGAACACTTTTCAGCACCAGCTCAACCTATGGAATTCATAGCGATGGACCTGATAGGAGAATTCCACCCTGCATCAAGCAAAGGTAATTGTTATGCCTTAACTGCAATTTGTATGTTGACAGGTTTCATTTTCTGTATACCACTGAAGAACAAGACAGCAGAAGAAGTCGTCAAAGCTTACTTGAACCACATTTGCTGTGTATTCGGTCCATCAAAGAAGATACTCACAGATAATGGCACTGAGTTCAAGAACAAGATGTGGGAAGAGGTGTACAAGCTGCTCAGAACACAACACAGTGTCACGCCAATCTACTCACCTCAGTGCAACGGCAGAATTGAAGGATTCCACAGGTTTCTTAAAGCCACAGTGGGTAAGCAAATACAAAAAGGTTTAGAATGGGACGACTTGGTGTGGAAAGCCACATCCGCATACAATTTTTTCCCCACAGAATCTTCAGGAATTTCACCATTTTTCCTGATGTTTGGATGTGAAGCTGCCGCAAAACACATGTTACTAGCAGAAGAGAGTACAAAATATGTTGGAGATAATGAAGGTATTTTAAACTTGAAATTAATGCAACAACTATACCACGTCGTAGCATACAACTTGGCAAAATCCAGAACAGCAAGAGATGGAAACAGGACCCTGAAGAGAAAGAACTTCAAGCCAAAGCATCTCAAACGAAATGGTCTCGTACTGGTGAGAGATCATACATCTAAGGCATTTGAACCAAAAGCCATCGATCACCACATAGTTGACTTTTGAGGTAAAAATCAGGTACTGGTAAAAGACAATTATGGGAACAAAAGAAAGTTCACGTTAAAGATGTCAAACCAATTGAAATGGACATTGCTACCACTGAGTTTTTCAGGAAAGAAAGGGAACAGTGCACAACCAGAGATGCAAAACATGTCATGCCGATCAAGCTCATACCAGATCTGGAATGGAAATTCATTGAGAACATCAGCATGATGAAATCCGATAAAGGAGTCACAATCTACTGTATAAATGAAACAGAAGATGAAAATGAAGATACACAGGTAACAAAGGTCTCAGAACCTAAAACAGATGATAAAAATCCTGAAAATATTGAACCTATAGTTACAGAAACTGTAGAAGCTCCAAGAGCCACACAAATTGAAGAACCCAGGTACGAACACAGGGAAAGTCCGGAGATAGTAGCAGAAGACACTGTACCTAGGGAAACACGGAAGAAACAGGACTCACAGAGAATACAGGTATTTCACAAGCCACCCTTGTGGATCCAACAGAAGACACTGAAACAGATGTGTCAGAACGGACAGTTGCAGAGCAAGTTGAAGTGAACCACACAATTGACATTGCAGAACTCGTTACAGGCATACCCGAGCCAACATTAAATGAAGAGAGTACGACCACACCACCTGGATCACCCCAGAGAAAAAACCCCGAGGTCCAAAACAAGAGCAGAGATAACACTGAAGTGAATCCAGAACAAGCAGCCAAAAAGACACACAAATACCCCGACACAAACAATTCTCTTATAAATAAAATATTTTCAGTTTTCAGACATGCAAAGGAGTCTATGGAAACAATGCCCTTGTAATTCAAATAGTTCAGTACCCAGATAGCCAAAGAAGGTATTCCAAAGAACAAATAAAAACTAACCACTTTAAATTAATATTTCAGAGAGACAACACAGGAGCGAGCAAAACACAAGGAAAACAAGCCCATACATCAGTATTTACATTGCTTTCATTCAAAACATCTGCGCAATCTATTTTTAGAACAATTTTCTATTTTTAGAAGTTCTGGCTTGGAACTCCAATTAGGTCACCCAATCAGATGCTGTTTGCGAGAAAGTTCAGCTTAGGTGCTCATGACCAATGAGAAGTTGCGTACCTCGCAAAACATCACTCCAGTTAACGGTCCATTTGGTAACCTCAAATCCCCAATTCCAGCGAGCAACGCGAACGTTCGCTCTGATCGCTGAAACCCCCGATTTTCAGTTGGAATACCAAGTATACAAATGACCAAGATCTAAATAATCACACACCATAATAGTAGTTTTTACGTGATTAATCAAGCTTCTATGTAATTTTCAGTCAGATTGGAGACTACTAGGTCACAATTGTTTATCATGACATCACATACAGGTATAAAAGACAGATGCATCTTCAAACTCATCCCACACAAAGCTTTTCTCTGAGTGATAACACTGCATATCGATCTAGAGCACTCACAAAGTTTTCAAGTTTACTGCATTTTCGAAGCATTTCACAGCTAGTACAGCATTTAATCAGCAAACATTCATATTTGACTACATCACCTGGACCTGCTGAGTAGCATACTAAGCAGTACAGGTTAAGCAAAGCAAATTTTTGGTTCAAAATTAGTTGACCATCCAGCTGTACTCAAGCTTGGCATTTGGCTCCAAGGTAGTTTTGCATACTATGTGCATCTGGCAGCATGGCTCAACAACAGCAGCAGCAGCAGCAACCACCACAGGTGGATCCCCAGTTACCTGGTCCCACTGCGGAGGAACTGAGGGATTACAAGTTAGGCATGGAACGAGCCACGGCTCAATTCCGTGAACAGGTGTAAATGACCGGCAGGCAAGCATACATCGACTTAATTCACACCCTTAAATTAACATCTCTCAAGCTCATTACAGATCTGGTGGATGCTGAAGAGGACAAAGTGTTGCAGTCGATCCACAGGACCGATGGACATCACTTTAAGACTGGTTTCTCCATCCATGCAAGGGCCAGTACCTCCAGGTCATACGATCCTGAATTCAGCACAGAGAAGTTTGACGACACCACCAACGAGTTGATCTGTGAGCTCCACTTAGAAGCTGCTCAGGTGTGTGAAAGGATGTCGAAAATCCACTCCTACATCGCCTGTCTCAAAACCCGGGTAAGTCCAAGAGATTTTCTCACTATCACATCATCGGTAGGGTTGCCTTTAACAACGATCACCACTGTAGATCCGGCACAACAGGATAAGTTAGATAAAAATGTAGACGCTCTGCATATCCGTGATCACATGCCAGATCCTAGTAATGTATTTGGTAACAAAGCCACAAAGCACCTTGCTGCTCTAGTCAGATACTGGATGCAGAACTACTTGCTAACAACACAGTGGCAATATTCATTGGTTGCATGTGAGAGAGATTTTAATTTGGGTCGTACAAAGTTTGAGCGAGTCGTTTCAGGCAAGAAACAAGCAGGCGGGTACGAGTACGGAAAGAAGAGGAAAATCCGTCCTGATGAACAACCAACTGGTGCCGACAAGCCCAAGAAGAAAAGGGAAAACCCAGTTGATAGAGGTCAAGTAAAAACTGGGGTAGGCTGTAAGTATTGTGACAAGGTGTGCCTCAAGCAAGAAACCTTGTCAATCCATATCAACAATGAGCACGCTGACAGGCAGTCAGTATTTCAGTGTGCATTCTGCGGGTTAAGAGTAAACGATTTTGGGCTGTACAGCCAACATGTAAGGGAGCACAAAGACAAGGTACACAAGTGCTACATGTGTAGCGAGCTGTTCGACAACACTCGCGACCTTAGAAGGCATATCAAAACACATATTAATCAATGTCCACTTTGTTCCAGGGCGTTCGAGAGTTTGCTGGTACTGTTGAACCATGTAAACAGCGACCATTTAGATGCTCTACAAGGGGACCAGAAGAAGTGTCCACTCTGTGACGCGGCCTTCGACACCTTTGATGAGCTAAGTATCCATTGCAAAGAACACAGGTCGTTCTCTTGTGACATTTGCTATACCGATTTTGTTTCAGAACCTCTGCTAGTGGAACATCACTTCAATGACCACCCCGAGGGCCGACCAGCCTGGAGTACACCCAGGGAGGATCCTGACATCACCATCACCAAGGAGGTTGATCCAGACTTGGAGAGGGTGATGGAGGTCATCCGTACCCCAGACCCTGATCCGTTCGTGGACAAGTGGCACCCCGCAATTGGTCATATGAAGAAGGATGACAAGCACAAGGTTGAGTGTGAGGTTTGTCACAGGTA